>OZ023332.1:29329217-29409217 GCA_964007535.1 Brachyptera risi | reverse complement strand
TAACTTGTAGAATTCCATGTTATTTCAAGATATGATTCATATTTTTTTATACCTCGTTACAATAATGGTATAATACATTATAATGTCCATAATAATGCACCCTTAGAAAACACTTTCTCCATCCTACGGGTCACCCGGTTAGTTCAAAACTATAGGCCCTGCTCGGGATCTTTCAAACCCACATATTTTCAAATCGGCTAATTCGATCTCAGTAAAGAATCGCAATAATTCGTATCTTATTGGTATTTACGTTCAGTAAAAATTTGAAGCATTTTGAAGAGGGTTTGTTTTCAAACTTCTTCTACCCGGCCTTATCTCATGGAGTTCTTCGAAAATAAGATGGTTTTTCTCAAATGAGGTCCCTCGATTTAGCCAAAAAACTATGCAGTTTCAAGTTAAGAAACACCCACAAATCCAGAAAAAGTTTTATGTTGATAAGGCAAACCGTGCAATTTGTGCAGTGTGTACAAACAGATGAAAAACATAGAGAGAGAAAGCTCCGGAAAAGAAGTCTTCGCTAACGCTCATCCAATTACCCTACCTGTGTTACACCAATAAAATATTAATTATCTGATCGATCAGGCTAGCCTATAGTGCACGTCTTCTGTTGAATACTTTCAAACACATTACAAAACAGTATAGTTGCGACCGAAGGAACCAATTAATGTTGACATGAGAAGAGAGTGTGTGTGCCTACCTGGGCTAGTTTGCCAGCTGAGCCCACCGATGAACATCTTCCTGCAAGAAAAAAAACATACTTAGCATTAGTTACCACATCGAAATAACATTTCAAAGAACATCACCTCATTCGCATTCACCATAATCATGAGACTTCGAAATGGACGAGTAATTACTTTACAGAAACAAAATTATAACATGAAACAGATTTGAAGATAAGCATATGTATAAGATATATGTCATTCGAGGTAGCATATATATATATATATATATATATATATATATATATATATATATATATATATATATATATATATATATATATATATATACAAGATGCTAGATGCCTTTGGAATGCCATACAATGCACTTCCATCCAAATGCGCTACTTATACCAGTCCTCAAGTTGAGCTGCAAACCATCAATGAAAAGTATCAAACCGGAGATTCAAAGGTCCCGGGTTCGGATCCCGGTCGAGACTGAACTCTTATGACTTGACTATTCCACCCTCAATATTCCCATATTAGATCGTATCCGAGAAGCTCAATTAATAATTAATTAATTTAAAATATGAGATTGGGATGTCAGACCTGAAGGGTTCCATTCGGATATTCAGTAACCATCTATATAACTAACCATCATCCATCAACGTTTACATTTAATTTTGTATTTTATCGTTAATTTTTTCAATTTTTATTCCATTTTCATATCATTTCAATATTCAGTTACATAACTTTTTTCTATTATATTTTCTCATGTATTTTATATCGATTGTTATCCTGTGCACTTTGGAGTCAGGGGCCAATAAAGGTTTATATATATATATACTCATATATATAATAACATAATATATATTATATATATATATATATATATATATATATATATATATATATATGAATATATATATATATATATATATATATATATATATATATATATATATATATATATATATAGAGACTATATATACCGGTATATATATATCTATTAGTATATTAGTGATGCCTTCGGGTACCCGGGTGCACGAGTCGGGTAGGGGTATTATTTCGATACCCGGATATCCAAAATATAGAAAAACGCATATATATAAATTGCACAAACGACATCCATTTTAGTGTGGAGGAACCGTTAGTATGAACGGATTGGACGGACAGTCGATCGTATCCCCGACATATCGATATATTCAACGTATAACCCTTCATCAACATGTACTAAAATGCAAGAACATGATCCCTTTCAAATGTTTCTATTTTTAAATCGCAATCATCTCCCCCCCCCCCTCCCTATCTTTTGGAGATATGATCTCCATTGAATGTGGTCAATAGAGTCATATTATCATAAAGCCTCAGCTCGCAATCGAAGCAGAAATGCCGGAACTAGAGGTAATTATATAAAAACAGAAAAAAAAGTTTTTTGAATTTCGGCGGGTACCCGGTTCCTAATTCGTTCACCTGAAGGCATTCATCACTGATGTATGTATATATATAAATATATATACGATACCGTGTGTGTGTATATATATATATATATATATATATATATATATATATATATATATATATATATATATATATATATATATATAAATATATATATATATATATATATATATATATATATATATATATATATAGATATATGTTTATTTATATATATATATATATATATATATATATATATATATATATATATATATAAATAAATATATATGTATATATATATATATATATATATATATATATATATATATATATCGATAATATATATACATATATATATATATATATATATTTATATATGTATATATATATATATATATATATATATATATATATATATATATATATATATATATATATATATGTATATATATGTATATATATATATATATATATATATATATATATATATATATATATATATATATATTTAATTCATATGAATAGTCTAAAAGTCTCTGGTCAATAAAGGAGATAGAAACCTCGATAAAGAATCAATATTTATGTATTCGGTTAGTCATCACTTATCCAGGCAATGTAATTGAATTAATTTGTGTAAACAAAAAGTAAAAGATACACAGACTAGTCACACTTTTGTTGACTTTGTTGTTTTGAAATGTCTATGTAAAACGAATTTGTTGAAAAAAGAACGTAGGTCATTGGAAGTTACTAAAAGTTCCATTTCAATAATATATCCTTGCGTACAATAAGAAATATTTGCACAAATAGTAATAAATAAAGGTGTAGGCCCTGCTCAACTCGTGAGTGAGTATTACTGCTGCGCTCTATAATCAAAATTATGTAACAATCCAACTTGCATACTACAAGTGCATTATTATTTTACAATATAGGTACGTAATTATAATGGAAACAATGAACTGAATATCTGCTTTACATATTTTTTAAATCATGCTGATGCTATATTATAACGGTATTCAATGAAAATTATAGAAATAAACTGTAGCATTGTACCGTAGTAGGCCTACGTATACAAACAACAATTTGTGTGAAATGAATTTATAATTGTATGTATATCATCAAAACTATCCACGTGTGGATGAAACGATAAATAACATCTATAACGTATTTAAAAATCCATAATCACGGTTTTAATGTTCTCAAATAACATTCAAGTTCTCAATCAATATGACAAAGTATAAGTATACGCTACGATCATCAAAAGTGTGAATTTTCAAAACTCAGCTAGCCAACTCGAGACTATATGAATACAATTAGAATTAAAAATACTCAATGAAAAACAAAAATCATCTTATAATAATTGTAATATTCGTGGTTTGAATTTTCTATTCAGATATTAGTACAGATACCGTCCACACCACAGTGTTTGAATTGAATTTCACATCACGATACCGATGTTAGGCCATGTTCCGTCATTACCGTGAATAGCAACCCATGATCGAACACCTTGTATGATCATTATCATCATTATATGGCTTTATACTGCAGGCCTAAGTATTGATCGACGGCATGCATGAATATATACCATAGAATAACTAGACCAACAGTTTCAAACCGTAGGAAATCATCAATTGACAATGATTTTGTGATAATGCGCTGGCCGAATATAAATTATTGTTGTAAATAAGCTTGAACAATATATAATCGGTTGTGTCAATTCAATTTCATATCACTTTCGACTTGATCTAGTAGAACACTCGGAAAGGATTAAAAATGGGCGCCAAAGCAATGTAGTTACAGGCATTGCCGTGTGAAACTCGGCGCTGTAGGCTGCGTGCGAAAATTTGAGTGGAAAGCAGCATGTCATACCGGTAAGTTACAAATTTGACATACTCCCAATTAATGAAAACAATTATAATTTTATATGATATAATTGTTTTGAATTTGGTTACATATCAATTAAAAATTTAAACTTAAATGGAAAAGCGGTTTGAAATACAGAGAAAATATTGCGTAATCGTGACACGACATTTCAATTAAGCATGCATTTTAAATTATATTGAAACAACTATAACGCATTTACTCTGAAGGATAACCAAACCCCAAGTTTACTACTCCTTTCCCAATGAATGTCAGCCATCGTCTAGCTGCATAATTTATCTGAGATCTGTTCTTGGCCTCTTTGGTTGCTGTAATCCGATCATTTCGTTGCTTCTTCACTGTAATTACGGTTTCTTTGTACAATTCTCCACTGATTGAACGTAATAGCACACAGACACAGCCTAACAAGAAGACACAATAGCGAGCCTTAACGTCGTTTACATAATAAGATAATCCAGCGAACCGGCCGGTACCGGCAGATCCACACTTTTCGGCCTAGTTCCGCAAAGTCGATAATAATCAACATAGTTTACAGAAGATACATGTAATTCGATAATAAGTACATGCACGCGTGATACGTACCGCGTGGGGTGGTGGGATAGTACCACGATGCACCCCACCCCCTTTACCCCCGCCCCCTTCATCCCCCCCTCCCCTCCCTAACCAGCGCATTAATCACACACATAAACAAAAGGGTTGACATATATTATAAAACAACCTACCCTGGATCGTTTGGCACCTCTGCCGGTGAACCGCCAGCCACACTTTCTTGAGTTTGAGACTCCATAATAAAATGTAATTCTGATCGTTGCCTCAACTACGACTAAAAACTAAGGAGAATAATATAGAACCCGGGTTAGGAAAAGCGGTTCCCCTGTTTATCGCACGCACGGGCACACTAGCAACACGATACTGAAAGATGCGAGTCGTAGTCCGTATGGTCGACTCTCACAAGAGGTGTGTGTGCCGGGGGGGACGGTGAGGCAGTGTCTAGTGGTAGCGCGCGCACGATAGATGATGGAGGTGCCACACAGCGACTGTGATTGGAGAATAATCCGTGCACAACTCGGTGCGGCTATGACGTAACACGGTTCAAATGCTCGTGCGCGAAAGCGCATTACATCTCCGCGAGAGAGACTCGAACGTGATCTGATGGATTTGTTTCATACTAACTGGCACCCAAGTATTCGAATGTCAGAACTCGAACTAACATGAATCGAAAACATTTCTTTTTTTTGAATAGGACATGAGAAAAGCGTCAAGTCAAATAATTGAACTAATGCAGAAGTATCAGTATTATAGACAGTTATGCTTATAAGTATAACTGTCTAATGCTTACTTCCAGCATTGGATTAAATGATTTGTATACAAATTCGCCACGGCTGCTTCCTTTTACCTTTCCAATTTCTTAGCTTAATTAATTACCTTTAATCACCTTTAATTACCTTTCCAATTTTTTTCTTCATGAGTGATCTGATGTGAAATTCTCCCCCCCCCCCCCCCCCCCCCCCCGCCATCATGATCATAAATTTATAAAAATTAATCTCATGAAAATAGGGGAAGTAATTTGGAAAATAATGTGTATGTTCTTTAAATCCTTTTTTCAAAAAAAAAAAATACACAAAGAAAAAATCGATTAATGACGAATTAATTTAATATCACTTTCGTTGAAGGTGAAGAATTTTAGTTAATTAATAGTTTAGCTCTTTATTCTCAATCTGTTTGATGGTTCATCTATCTCGGTCTATAGAGATCTTTCCGAGGCTGACCACGCTATTCCTTGTTAAATACACAGTCTTGGATTAATTGATAGATTATGTCTCTAATTTCTTGAACTTTAGGAGTATTTGAATTATTATTTTGTAAGCATGTTATTACTCTTGATTATTAATACATCATGTGTAAGTATATATGGTTCGTTTTGAAACTCGAATTTTCTCTGTTATAGGCATATGTATTGATCAAATAGCAGTATGCTTATGGGTGTTGAGTAGAGCGAAGAACACATCAACCCTTTCCAAAACAGGAAATACAAAAAGGGCATCTATGATACAAATCAATGAGACGGAAATGGATTAATAAGTTTCTAGCACGCTATGAACCGTCTTCAGGAAAACGGGTTACGATTCTCGCTATGGACGACCGTGCATCCTGACAGAGTTTTTTTGTAGTTTTCCTCCTCCTTGAAGAGTGATACATCAAAAAATGATACGACCATTTTCTTCTGACAGTCCACATTTTTATAATAAAATACTCTTTTATCTCAATCATTTGCCTACAATTTCATTCATCTTTCAATATAATATAAATTTAGAAGGTAAGACGTTCAACTTGATGTGGATGAATAAATAATTGGATAAATACATAATTATACATTACCAGTTTTAACACTATACAGTTAATAATCATATTTGATATCATTATTATTCATATTTATCAATCGTATCATCATATTTTTCAAGGACAGAGAAAAAGAGAGAACGAAGAAGAAGAAGACAAATTTTTCTCCCCACTGTGTATGTTTGAATTGTTTTCTAACCCTTGCATTATTATACCTTAGGATATATTGTTTATAATGAGTTATCATATTTTTGATTAACTCATTCCTCGAGGTGATTAGATCACCCTTGTGGTGACCCGTTCAAACGATCTTATTTTTCATGATTTTGTATCAATTTTCGATGATATTGGGAAAATATATGTATATATACCTATATAATATATTCGACGAATTATTAAATGAATTAATATTATTTGTCTCACGTTTTGAGAAAACAATTATAATATATTGATGAGATATTATAAATATTCCATGTTTCCTGACAAGGTGGTCATGTTCATATAAAAAGTCGACGTCCGATGTATATATATATATATATATATATATATATATATATATATATATATATATATATATATATATATATATATATATATATATATATATATATATATATATATATATATTCCGGTATATATATATATATATATATATATATATATATATATATATATATATATATATATATTATATATATATATATATATATATATATATATATATATATATATATATATATATATTATATATATATATATATATATATATATATATATATATATATATATATATATATATATATAATATAAGCCTATACATTTTTTTTCCTAGTTTCCATATCATTTATCTTGACTGTTCGTTTTTCATGGTTTCTCTCACTCAAGAAGTGAATACTGGGATGTAAATTAAATACATTTATTCGGCCACGACTGAATTAAGATTTTAAATAATTAAGGAAAAATGAATCTTCAATATTCTACTATGCCTTCACGATTGTCGGTTCGAGGAATAAAACTAATCGCTATGCTCTAAGTTTCTGCATTTTTTTTTATCTTGTTACCATAGAAATATAATGTAGACCCCTATACAATTTTGTGTGATTACCTTTTCCTGAAAATGACATACAAAAGCATATTATAACAGGCTGTGGAATCTGAATGTGATTAAAATCTTCCAACCACTAACAACAAGTTGACCCAATTTTTTTACCACTTCGACAGAATTGCCTTTGCAATTTGAATTTGTACTTTGCTATAGTTGATACTGTGTGAATAAATTAGGACATTGTCAAATGTGAATACCATACCTCGGGTCAATTTCCAACTTGTCTATTCATCTTTTTCGAATCTTTTCACCTTACATATAGCCTATACATATTTCATTATACTTCATTTATTCATCGTCATTCATTCGTCATTCATTCGTCATTCATATGTTCATATTATCAACAAAAGACGCGAAATTGGTTAAAATCTTACTTTGCTATAAAATTTAAAGGCCCACAAAGAATTTAAATGCCTAAAAGGTCCACATGAAAAATTTGAGTTTCATAAAAATGTGGTTTGGAATTTCAGAAAAAAATAGAAAATATCCACTGTAGGTTTTATTTTCTAACATTCTACCCATCCTCGCAGCAAAAAAAAATGACCACATACATTCGCTAACCTCAGAACAGTTAGTTTGAAAACCTGACTCGTGTCCGCTCTTAAATTGATTCACCCAATTTACTCAGTAAACAAATAGTTCACTCTGACTTCAGGAAATCAATTTATTGTGTCAATATTTGCAAGGCGTTAAGAAATCCAAAGAAAATTTTACCTTTCATGGTTTTATATCTACAGAAGCAAACTCGTATAGGTTCGCTGTCCCCCTGTTTAGTAAGTATCCTAGGCCTACTTCATTACCAAATTAACACATTGTTTTATTGAAAAAATATGGATTCAGCTTCATACTAGGCCAATGTGCTAATCATTGAAACAAAAATAAATTTTAAATATCGGATGAATAGCTTTAAAGCTACAAAACAAAGTAAAACTATAGTAGTTTTTAAAAACTTAGTTTTAAAACATTAGAAAAACGCAGCATATGCGTAGTAAGATTTAATGAGTGAGATATTTATAAGAATTACTCAAACGATATACCTAAATATACACACCTTGACATGAAACTCTTAACAAAAAAGCCGGATCTCAATACCCAAACCGGAAATACGAAACTACGTGTCAAAAGTGTAAAAGTGGGTATGCCACCGCTTGAGAGCGCCACCGAATACCGAAACCGGAAGTACGAATCAAAGTGTCAGCAGCTTCTCCTGGCTCTAAGGGCTAGTGTCAATCCGACACTTCTTAACAAGAATTCTATGTTTAGAAACACTCACACAATTCTTGATCATAATACTAAATCTTACGTTATTATCTTATATTATTTTACGATCTTTATTAATTCAAAAAAACAATGTTGCTCTGGTTTGTGACGTCACCAAGTAGATGATCGTGGTTAACGCCATTCTAACTATATAAGCCAGGCCTACAGCACTAACTCGACACCAACGGAGCCTGTTTTTTTAATCGTTTTACGCTCTAATTGGTTTCACCTGTTGCTCTTCTTAATAGGTCGAAATTTGAATATATATTTTTAGAAATGTAATGTTTCTCTTTAAAACGGCTGATTCGATCCATATCATAGCATTGTCATCCGTGTAAATTCCTTGGCAGTTGAAAATTTCCAACGAAAATATTTTTTCCACACTTTCCTTCTGGGTTTTTCTTATGGGGGTTCTCAAAATTTCGTCACGTTTTTGCTTTCAAGTGTTTCAACCGCTGCGCCTGAAAATTATATGATAGGCTTGCAGTAGGCCTATCGATGTAGATTTTGCCGTAGGCCTAAGTGCATGCCAAGTTTCATCAGCATTTGTGATTTCGTTTGACCTGTGGAGGAGTGCAAACACAAAACAACCAATTATTGTATTTTTTGCGTACAGTAGTCTGCACTTCGCTCATCCAATAATTGCTCCTTGAGTTTAAAATATCAGGTTCATAAAAATCAGCATGCAAAGGCATCAAAATGAGAAAATGTATAAAAATTCAGTTTCAATGATGATTGATAACTGTATAGGTAGGCCTCCTATTCAAAATGTAGGCCTATATATTTCATTATAGATATAGGCATATATATTTTTATAGAGAAATTATTGAATAAGACTTATTGCTTATGTGTATAACACAGATAGGCCTACACATAATCGGATGAGCATGATGAGCAAGACTCAATTTGAGAAAAAAAATTTTAAAAAATTGTTTTTACTTGAAAAAACGAAAAAAAAAATCTCACTCCACAGGTCACACGAAAGCACAAACTTCGATGAAACTTGCACTACCTTATATGTCATCATCTAACTCGATACAGTATCGAGGCACAATCGGTTGAACTAGGCCTACTCTCGAGAAATAATATTTTGAAATTTTAAAATCCCTATTCTTACCCACCCAGAGAAGAACATTTGTATTTATTTTTGTATAGATTCAAATTTTTACGAAAGTCAAGCATAAGAATGAAACACATTATTCTGAAGAATACAAAAAATAAAATCGGCTGTTTCTGAGAAAAAAAATTGAATTTTTCTACATCAATTAATCGCGTGATAGTCTACTCATATGTGATTCGGAGGTTGCTTAGGAGCCAGAGCTGAAAATATAATATACATACCTCTCTCAAAACTAAATGAAGAAAAATTGTGTTGCATCTTCTTCTTTAATAACATATGAGTAACAGTGTTAAACAGTATTCAATTATTTTATTCATTTTCTACACTCACGAATGTCATAGACGGACCGTCTATGACATTCGTGAGACGGTGGTGAGGATACTACTAATCCTACTAACCTTAATTACAGTAGAACCTCTTTAGTAAGTTTCTCGTTAGTACATTTTTCACCTTGGTATGTTTTATTTTCTAATCCCATCTATATGCTACATGTAAAGTAGTTTCTATAGTAAGTTTTTCACTTTAGTAAGTTTTTTCTGTCTGGTCCCCTGAAAAACGTACTGAAGAGGTTCCACTTGTCATTATTTCAAATTTTCCAGAACTATAATTGTGATGAGATGAAAGTAAATGAAATCCAAAATGAGTATATAAAATACCTGAAGCTGCAGAGTAAAGAACTTTTGCGAAGTGACCATAACTTGCACATGAAATTCCGTGACAAAAGCAAAGAATCCTGATTTAAGAAAAACTGTAGACCCGGATTTTCATGGGAAGTCAAGGTGTAGTTAGGTCGATTGAGTTGGTAATATTAAATAATAGATCACTTTTGGTTGATTTTCGACTTGTTATTGTCTGGCACAAATGCATGAGGAGTGAGGACTTGTGTCACTACAGCATGAAATGCCACGTAACTTTTGTCCCCAGCATTTTTAACCGTAGTTTTATTAGTGGTTACTCATCTTCATTCTATACAAATGAGGCTTTTATTTCTCCATCTCCTGATTTCCATGGAGACTCACATGCACTGATGACTGGAGTGCAGAATAACTAAGTTTGGGAATTAAAATTTGAAACTGGTTTTGTTTGTATTTTTCAACAATGTTCGAATTTATTCATCAAAAATAGAAAGAATTCGTCTTGTTCCATTTTTCAACGCTTTCTTCAAGAATTTGTACACAAAATTTTGTGTCGGCAAATATGAAATTCAAATATAAATTTGATTGTTACGATTTGAAAGGTGTTTCCACTACCTGAAAAGTAAAATATAAATCAACAGAAAAGAGAGCAATTTAATTCAACAAGCATACAGAGTTCCTCAAATAGCATAGCTATCACAATCATGCTTTTTTGACTGATGTACAATTTCATACAAAAAATGTGACACAATAAATATTTTTAAAATTAGGGAATTTTGGAAGGTGAGAAACAACAATAAGATTATATTCATTTTGTATTTACTTCAATATATTTCACTCAAACATTATTAATACCTCTGTATACATTCATCAATTGCATGATTTGCATGACTTGTTTGAATACATCAAGTGCGTGATCATTCAGCTGCAATTTAATCAAAGATCAATATCTAAAATGCATTGCATCACATACAAACTAAAAATCATGCATACGTTCTAAGATGGCACAGCAACTATATTTACTTGCTAATTTAAGTACCGTAGTTTATCATAATCCTATATATATTTTAATAAATAACTTTGACATTTCGAATACCCATATTGATATTTTGTTATGTGGCTTCCAATTAAATCTCATATTTGAAATTACCCACATGTATTACACTTTTATTATAAAAATAAATACTTATATACAACAACATTACAAAAGTATGGCTAGTAGTTTGACAAAAGCTGGTTTAACAACATTATTGTTTTTCTTGGTTATATTGGATATGATATTGTACATACTAATTATTGTAATTAATAATAATATTAGCATCCTATATTATGAAAAGATGGTCTACATATAACACGCAGTTTGGTTATAGTCACTCGTTAGGCCCTGTAGCAGTGTTGGCTGTAATGTTTTAAAAATATTGAAATATAAAAGTGAACCAATATCACAATATGGCTACTGGAAAGTAACCAGAAATAGAAAAATTTTGGTTTGGACTTTCATAGATGGATGTAACATTGGTTTCTTCTCAGCGCTGTATCAAGATCAGGTTTATGCACGCAAGCTCATACAATAAACTGTTTTATGCAATTCCACAGTGTCAACTCACATTACAAGTCAATTGCTTTTATGAATACCAACACATTATTCTTGATGTATAATTGCATCAATGCTGAACCAATATGTTAAAACAACTGTGTGATATATGTAGTTATTAACCATTGCTTCATCTATTCTAAACAATTACTACAATGTGTAGAAAAAACAAGTTCTAATTGTACACAAAGTTACTGACTTCTTTATCAATGCAAAGTTCAGATATGCATGACATAGCATACAAGCTGCATTCAATAAAACAGGTCAAAGTTCTGCATCTTAATGATTGTTGATCTACAGTCATCAAGTGATATTGAACAGAGATAGGCAAAGATACTAAAAAATCAGATACTTTGAAATTCATCATTCAATTTAGAAGATACTTTTAAAATCATGAAAGATGCACATTTTTCAAGATTTGTAGTCGAGAGTATCTCGGACATAAGTTCTACGACACAAATTTGAAATAATGAGAATGTTTTCGAGATAATATCTGTATTTTTACAACACCATATATACTACCCATCTCTGATATTGAGAAACACTCAGATACCAGTACTTGCTGTGAGGAGTGAGAATATGCTCATACAAGCACTGATTCCAAGTTACCAGCTATGCTACACATCAGTTGGGATTTTCGGAATATTGAAGATAGTCATTCTGAATTCTTTGAATGCTAGGCAGTGTGCATGTGTCCTACATATACTTTGATTATGTTGTATTACACCTACAATAAGATCTACGAATATGTGGTTATACTACGAATAATCTCACACACTAACTTAATCATATTAAAATATAAAATACATAAATAAGAACAGCTTGTTTATGAGCAGAACAACTGAAAATGGAATGTATGTGCAATAAATTGTATTGACAAGAAAATATTAAGCTGAAATATGAGTTTAAAAATGAGTGTACAATACTGACACGGATGGATTAGTGGCTTGCGTGTTGTAGGGCTACCTTCACTTAGACTGTGGCTTGATTCTTGCAATGGTTTTCGATTCCTTACTTTTGTCCTAAAAACCTAATACACTGACCTTTCATATGATTCACCATTCATCGAAACCACTAGATCTACAATAAACCCAATATGAATAAATTAATGAATTGGTACGTAATTTTGGCAATCCACATCCAATATTTGGAGATTAGGTCAACACACTTTTCCATAGGGCTTCTGACACAGGACACTTGATACAATATTAGTCCCCATATAACCTAGCTGTTGGTGGGGTCGTTAAGCAAAAAATACAATATTAGTATGAGATTACAAATAACAATGCAAATCAATATCATAAAATGCCAAAAATATTCTAGATTATTTATGCTCTTATTCTTCATATTTTATTCAGTTGAACAATATCAACCAACTATTTTCAAAAAGATTTATGATCATTTTATTAATGAAAACCAGCAACTCTGAGCAGACTTAAATTTTATGTAGTACATATTTTTCATGCAAACATCAACTGCTGAATGTTATTATGAAACTACAATGAAAAAAAGTTCCCTTTTTCTATTAACCTTTAATAGACAATAGATAGGCCAATCGATCTTATATATTCAACAAATTTTATTTATTTTTTATCAACTCGATAATGTTTGATAAAATTCATCAGTTGATGGCTAGTGACTGATGTGCCGAATTTTTCGAATTACACGAGATACAATCACGTATGGATCAGTATCCATACTGTGGGTCTTTAAAATACCAGCTAGGGTGTCTATATGTCCAAATGATGGCTTCCTGTTAGCCCAAGCCTATTGCTAGTTATTATTTGTTAATAAACAATTGTATGGAATTATCTCACATTATAAGTTTCCAATATCTATTCAAATAATATGTAGCACACGATATAGCATTTCGGAAATTTAACTCAAGCCGTACGTACTTGACAAAAATAATGAGCAGATTTGATATTGATAGGGTATCAATCTCAGGATTGCAATGTTCATCTCGAACACTCACAACGTCAGCTCTTTTCAAAGGTACAACTAAATCCCAATTATGGTCCCAAAGTGAAAAATATTTCAAAATTATATGGACATAAGTACGGTGATATTGAAATATACCAGCCAAACTACAAAACTTTGTACACTGACTGATTAAGCTTTTCGCCGGTGGATCACACCAAAGAGACGGAATGCTCAGAAAAAGTTGAATCTACTATGATTTGCTCTACTCTCATTGTAATCAATTAGTTGCCTGTACAACTACTTTCGTACACTAACGGCTACATTTCATGCTATGCGGGAAATTGCGGTGAATGGTGATAGCAGTTTTTCGGTTTACTCGGTCTGTGAATAGACGGATGTTCAAGATAGCAACTCACTGCAATCTGTAATGCACTCATGGAATACTGACGAGCGACGACACACAATCTATCAATTATTTTGTATAGTTAAATTCATCAACTTGTGATTAATATGGCAATAAAGTAGGTTACCGGTATATCGTTGTATACGAATTAAGCGATAAGTAAGCCAATCGGTACCTGTCCATCAATTTGAATTACTGAAAAAAAGCAGCGGGAACCACCGACTAGAAATAAGGGAATAGACAGCAGTCTAATAGATACTATATATTCTGTATATACACCATACATTTAGTATTTGAAGTAAAGTATTGAAGACATTACCATGTGAACGTTGAAGTTACTTTATTGTATCTTTATAAAATACCAGTACAGTACTTCGAATTGATATCCTTTAAATTTACATAATCTTGTGTTGCAAAACGGTTTCCTCACCTTCGTTTTGATCATCACTGAATAAAAACTCTTAGCCGCCCCGGTGGCTCAGTCAGCTGATGTGTACTGTGCTAGAAACTGAAGTCACATTGGGCGTGGGTTTGCGTCAAGCATAAGGCATGGGTTTTTGTGAATGTCTTTTCATCACTTCATTGTTTCATCATCACCCGCTCATTTGTACCCTCGTATAACCTAGCTGTTGGTGGGATCGTAAGCAACATTGAAAAAAAATCTTATTCAGCCAGAAATAAGACCTGCAGCATACTCTTACTTTCACCTACCATTATTTATTGGCCAGTTATCTTTAATGGAGGTCCCATTATCTCTCATAAGAATTTTTTGTTGACTACAGTTTCAAATGAATAGAATTGTTTTTATAAAGTTGAAGCAAACGTCGACATTTAGGTAATGTAATCAATACTGTACAGTGCGTCAACTCTAGACCTACTCTCCACCCTCCTGTGAATTATCACTATTAACATGACCTGCCAGTAAGGCCGATAGAGTTGCGTGGGATGCTGCCATAGTGTCAGCTTGCGTGAATGTAGTAACAAGTCCATGATGGGAGCTAACTGTAGGTGACAAACTGTTTGCCAGCATGTCATTCATATGATGACCCGTATGAAGTCGTAAGAAAGTTGAGTCCACAGAATTGTGTGAAGCAAGTGCGGCAACTGAAGAACACTCCAATAGATCGAGAGCTTCCGAAGGGGTTGGTGGTCCTGAATCGACGAGTACAGTTGGTGGGGGAGTCATTACCGACGAGACACATTCCACACTAATTCCTGCCGTATTCACCATAAGAAGATTAGATTCGTTGAATTCGGTAGGTTCAACTTTAACCGCACCTGTTCGTATTTGAGTCAAAAAGGCACGGATCTTTTGAAGCATAAATTCAGGCGCTTTGAACCCTTTCAGCTCGTGTATCAAGAGGTTAGGATTGTTTCGATACTCGTCGCTTACTGCCAGCTCTTGGATATCTTCCAAAAGCATTAAATAGGCTTTTCCACCTGTCGGAGGAATCAAAGCTGTATGTGCAGAAGCCAACCACTCTTTATCTTCTTGATCTCCTGAATATTTCAAAAGTCCAGGATGTTTGATGTAGAGGCGTCCTCTCGTCTGTCCAAATCCAAGGACTTTATTAGCTCGAGCTCCCATTACAAAAAGTGTGTCCTTATTAATTCTAGCAGGATCCCACTTCGGGCCTTCTCGTCGAATCAAATCTCCGCGGGAGAGTTTGTGAGGAGATTGACCACCTGGCCGATGACTTGGTAGACGTGGCTTACTTCTCTTTCTACGAACCGACTGGCTTGCTTCGGAGTCCGTGTCTGATTCTTTCCTCTTTCTGAACATTGGACTTCGAGAACTGGGACGGCCAAAGCGGTACTCGCCAATGCTACCTGTTTCAGAGTCGCTCAACTCGTAATAAGGAGAACTGCCTCGAGACTGAGAACCATTGCGATACATGTGCTTGGCTTCTTCAAGGATCGCACGGCATACATCACGAACGTGGTCTTCGGAAACGCTGTTGGTACCCAGATTAGTACGAATGTTGTCTACGGCTGGTTGAAAGAAGTTCTGAACAAAAAAAATGAAGGCATTCAAATACTGTAATGGTATAGGAGTGATCTTTCCCACTAATGAGAGATTCTTTCAATGAAAACAACAAACCCTTAAAAAAATGTAAGCAAAATATTAACGAGAGAATTACAGTTGTGCATTATATCTAGTTTATTACCAGCCTAGATTCATTTTTGAAATCTTGAGAAATCTTTAAACTTTTCATAATGAAAAATATATTTATAGAATGAATGAATATGTTATTGGTTTATTGCACATGTAAACATAGTAGTACTACATGAATTGTTTCAGTTTCGTTTACAATAATGAGGATAGCATTTACGATAGTTTTTAATGTATACTGTAGGCCCATCATGTTATTATGAACTTGTCATCCGAAGTTTTAATGATTATGTTTTATGTTATATGTAAACTCACTGCATTGTATTTTATGAATGAATATTGTAGGCCTACTTTAAATTTGTCTAATAATTTCCATGTTTTTTTGAATACCGGTAGGGTTGTCATACGATAGAGAGAAATTCAAATGATACGAGAACTTGAATATCAGATATTGATCGAGATAGACCTACAGGTATGTACAAAAACTTTCAATTTCACAATGATTTCAAAACAAAAAGTTATTATGATGCTTTCACCATGATGATAGAATACAGTATAAACTAATAAACTGAAACTTGGAAATCAGATTAGCTTGAGATCATGTTTGTGTAATTTAATGATGATCAATACACACACATACATCGAGACAATACTATTGCGTGAATAATTTCGGATCGCCCCTCTCACTTATTCTATCACCGAAGCTCGAGAGTTTCTAGTCTTACAGAATTACCAATCGATTAATAAATCTTAATTTTAAAACCGATGGATCCTGACATATTGTTTACTTGTAGTACGCCACAGTACTGCACGATACAACCCTTTTCGTAGACAATGTTCAAAGATTACAAAGCGTATGCATGCTTAAAATGAGAAGAGAGAAATACAAACCTCTAAATACTTCTTGATTATCATATCCAACTCCTTGTTGATGGCTAACTGCAAGTTTTGCCTCAAAACATCCAGAGATTTGGCAGTACTAGTGATGCACCTTCCTCGGACTCGATTCAATGTGAGGTTTGGTCTATAGGAGGCACGTAATCCAAGTTGACTACTTGCTAAATTTGAGAGTGTTACTTGTCTCATGTTGAATGTGTTTTTCTAAGAAGGGAAGGATAGAAAAGGTTATTATTATCATTATTCACAGTTAGTAGGTATGGCACTTCGTTCAGCCAGTAACACATTCGTGACGTTCTAAATATTTTGCATACCCATTCGGACATTGCTTGCGAATCCACATTATTGATTGTGGACGACGGTAATACTACACTATGCTTGGCTGATCGATTTTGGTCACCAACGACAACTGAAGATGACCTTATAGAAGAAGAACTATACTCGAGAGTATTTGCAAGCTGAGTCGAGGGTTGTTCATGTGGATTATTTGTTGAAGCAGCTGCCCACATCACTGAGCCTCGTTGGATAACCATTGCTCTATCCAGCGATTATTGAATAACTATAATACTGAAACAAAAAAGAAATTTTCAAGTAAATTATTTGATGATTCCAATAACAGGACACAATCGTTTTTAATTGAAACTTTCAACATTTTTATTTTTCATATCGGTCTACGCCTATAGCCTACAATCTCCCTTAAGCTTTGCAGATGTGTCATAACAAGGCTATCACCATAGTCAATGGCCTCCACACTAGCATAAACTCGAGCACAGAGGCATGTATGCTTTCATGCTATGAAGTCTCACAATCGTAGTTTTCTGAATATCAATTCAATTCTTATTCAAATTTGTTGCAAAAGAAATTCATAATATGGTTTCATGCTCATACAGATTTTTCATGAAATACGAGTGCTGGACGTGTATGTAAGACTGCGTGTGCACAATTAAGCACGCAAACGATTGATTTTGTTCCGTATGCCTGCTTGCTTGACCAATAGAAACCCAGGAATACAAACATTCAAGCGATAAAACTCACGACCATAGGCCCAGTTATTAGAATGGGCCTATCAATTTAATTTTTATCTAGTTTTGTCAAGCTAACTTTACAAATGAGCTAGATTTACATCAACTCAGGATTTTCATAGAATGCACACGTATCGTTGTTGGCGTGTGAGTGACTGAGTAAGCCCTACATAAATTCCTTACGTGGCTTTATCTATGCTACTTGCAAACAATTATGAGTGCATACCTTCCATTCCCAGCAGTTAGGCATGTTGAGTTAATGATTAGACCCAGTGGCAGCTGCTGACCTGAGCAATGGGGGGTGCTACAGTTATATAAAATACGGAGAAAGGAGGATCGGATCTGTAATTTCTTCAGGGTAATGGAAGGAGAAGGGGGCTGGGGAGAGTTGAATAGGTTGATTGTAAGGAATGAGTCAGGGTATGGGGGTAGGCGAAGTCATGATAGAGCAGTAGTTATAAAGGGGGCTAGATTAGATGTCGGTAAGTTCTCTTTCTTGAATAGGACAGGTAGGGATTGGAATGGGCTTAGTAGAAGTATACTTGAGGAGGATGAAATAGGGTTGAAGCTATTCCGTCAGAAGGTTAGGGAGGCGATAGGATAGGATTGATAGGGAACTTGCCACCGCGCATTTATGTGCAACTGCAAGAGTTAATAATAATAATAATAATAATAATAGGGTTGCAAATCGATAAAAAAAATGTAAGCAATACCGAAATGTGCTATATCGAAAATCGATCGAAAATATCGAGATATTGGAAATTCCATTCGATATCGAATCAAAATGATGATATAGAATATCGATCAAAATTATCGATTTTTTCAAGGCCCTGATCATGTTTTTTAGTCGTCTGTAATCATTTTGTGATGCGTAGTGAGGATTCTGCCACACGTAATGATCACAATGATAACTCTTCGTTGTCAGTGATAACCACAGGGCAAACATATGATCAACAAGAAAGAATATGCAGTAATATGAAGTGAAAATAGATCCGTCATTAGAGCACCGTAAAATAACACCATTCATCCATTCATTCATTCAATTCAGTAAAGTTTATAATATTTTATGAGGCTGTTTATGTCAACAGTATCAGTTCTCCACTTGATTAGTAACTAATAGTGATTACATCGGTCCCGAAGTTTCAAAACCGAGTATTCGTTTGTAAAGACCAGGTAGAACCAGTCGTTATCTGAAAAAAAATAGGCGAAGTACGAAAATCGCAATGTTATTTGGTGTTTTTGTACAATTTGTTAATTTCAAATTTCAGAAACAAAAGTTGTCATAACTACGTATTTCGTTATATGAAATCGTCCCTTCTCTGTTTTCCCTATTCTTAACATTAGCGGTCAGGGCTTCCATAGTAGTGATATATAACATCTAAGGTTATAGACTTCTACACGACTGTCACTGCAAGTGAGTGTTCTCTCTCTCTCTTTCTAATAAGGGAGAAGACTTTTTCTATTCTCTGTTCTACCTTTCACTAATATGATAGATGTTAGAGATAGCACATGCATGAGAGGTAGGAAAATTATCATTATTTCTTGTATATTATCACGTGTATGTGAATAATATCTTGACACAGACAACTGTGTTATCTTGTAACTTTTTTTCGGTACTGTTGGTAATGCATTGCATAGTAAATATGTACATAGTATAGTCATGACTCATGAGTTTATTGATGACTTGTTCTGTGTATAGTTTCCAATTTTTTTCCATCCAATTTGACTGTTTATGTGTATAATTTGTGTATTTCCTGATGACATAATAATACAACTAGGAAAACGCGGGATTTGCGTTGTGAGATGAGCTCAGAAGTATAGAAATGCACAATGAAAAATAATTTGTCAGCTCAGTCTACATCTACAGATATTGGATCACTTCAAACGTTTGAAAACCCTACCGGAATCAATCATGGCACGGCCTCCTTGTTCATTCATAACTTTTTTCAATCATTTTAATTTAATTGATGACACTTTTGCTATAGATTTAATTGGCTTTATTCGAAGTAAAAGTATGTTTTGAGTGCGTGTTCTTCGTTATTACTCATCCGATTGTTGCAAAAATATCTGAAAAGATTTATAATAGTATTCTTCATATTCGGTGAAACTTTGAGAGCTGTTGAAGAATTCTTATTTTTCAAGTATATTCCTCCGGGACATTCTTATGAGGATTTTCAAACTTTCCAATTTTTTCCCGGAAAAACCTTCTGACCAATTTTTCTGAAAAACAATCCTAACCTATTCCTGTATAAGAAAAATATGTACAAAAAGTTTCAAGTCGATAGGTATGTTTTCCTGACCTGCATGCCGCGTACAAAATTACAAAAAAAAACATAAAAACCAAGCCCATTTTTTTTCGGTATGTCAAATGGAATCTTCGATACGCTCATCTAATAATATTGTTCCGATCTGAAGTAAACCATTGAGAGCTTATAAGAGCTCTGACCACTGTCATTCTGATCACACCAATATTTTTGGTTCTGACTGACAGAAACCACATTGCCTCATGCATAGAGAAAGGTTTTGAAGTGTTTAAATTATTGGGGTCGTATTAATGAGAATATTTACAATTTGATGAAGTAAACAGCGCACTACTTTTCCTGTGTTTCTTGAGAGCCCTGACTAAATACTATATGAAAACCTTGTTCCAACTTTGCAATGACTCATACTGTCAAGTGACTGATTGATATCAACATATCAATACTTTTTTTGAGATATGAAGAGTTTGTTGATGAACAACGTAGATTTATGATTTATATTCCGCCATAAGAATTCAAATCGACCTCAGCAAAAAACTCACAACGACATGATTATTGACTTTGCAATATCTATGCTGAAGAGCTGCGTCTCCCTCCTCCCCCCCCCCCCCCCCCTGAAAATAACTGTGCCAGCAGATGAAAAGACCAGTCCTGGAAACAGAGGACTGAGTACAAATACACACATGTCGGCGACATGGACAATCTGACGCACGACTGAATTAATCGAAAATCAAATAATTGATTTGGATATCGAAGATCGATCAGAATTTTCGATATCGATTGGCAACCCTAATAAAATAAGTTATATATAAAGTTACGAAGCCACAGCACAGCACAATGGGTGTGTGTATAGCCACGTGAAATGCCATGCAGGGCGAAATTTTCTATGTCTCGAACTAATACGTGATTTCCTCTTTTTACATCCACATTCAGATCGAAGTTCATGCATTTAAATAAATAACTGAACCATCACATACTGAGCTTGTTAGCACAGATCGGATGAACTTTATCTGGAACTTTATATTGTATCATACCTATCTGACTCTGCCATGATTCATCAATGGAAACAACCTGATGACATAAATTTGCCAAGTGACCAAGGGGCTTGAAACACCCAGCCGTTAGTAATATTATTAGTGTGGGATTAGGAAATGCCATCGAGAGGCGGGAGCTATGAGTGTGCGGTGTTCCGAGTATTTTAAATTCGGCAGTGTTCGGGCAAGTTCGAGCTTGCTGGAGATACCAGAACTGCAGTACATATTTAGGGTTTAGTTTTCGCAATTTCCACTTCACCGCGGTCTCCCTTTGCTAACATACTCTGATCTGCTTCGCGTAATCAAACACGCATTACCTACGTAGGATGTACGAAACATTGTCTAGCGTTGCTGTTGCAGGCGTTCAGCAGCACGTAGTTTTTATGATGCATTCAAAGCTGCGGATGCTTCATCATGAATAACAACGTTTTCATTTTGCAAATCATTTCTTTTAGAAGCAGTATTGTGTCAACAATGATTGATGGATAAAAAAAAAATCACACAAAATGGAAGAAATATTTATTCAATATAAACTGATTGAAAATAGCATAGCATTTGGCAAATCACAGGGAGTGCTGCCATTCTGCAGTACTTGGGACTACACACAAGCCCCAGTGTTGGGCAAGTTCCTCAAATGAAGGAACTAGTTCCAATTCCCGTTACTTGATCCAGGAAGGAACGCATATTGACATTACGACAACATACGCAAAGATCGTACAATAACAAGTAGACAGGGAAATACCGTGAAATAAGTCTGGGAATAATACGATCCACGATGGACGCAGGGATTAGGTATTGGGCTGAGTGGGCCTAAATAGCGTACGAGACAAAGGGTCAAAGACAAAATATTTCATCTACGATCATACAAATAGGCGCCGTGTTTCCATCAAAGTTCCCGAAAAAGAAATGCATTCCTTTCGTTAAGTTCCTACCTAACTGTGCGAGCCGCCACTGATTGGATCCAGGCTTATTCTACACAATTTGACACAATTCTACGGTGTACACTACACTCAGAGTCTACCACTAGGTTGAGTGATTGACTCTTTGATAAACTACATTCAATGTTTGGGTCTACTGTCCAGAAAGATATTTGTGTAGGCTAGGCCCACTCAGTCTGTCAATGCCTACATACTGTTTTGCCCTGATAATGTCACCATGAAGTAGATCATTGTTACCCTAGGCCATGCCTAGGCCTACACTATACTATAGATTACCCCTAAGAATAGAGATCAATAAATATAGGACCTATGCATAAACATGGGCTTAGCCTCTTGATTTGCTTAGGCTGCGACTAAGCCTTAGACCTAGCTCCAGCTCTGGTTCACTAGCAAATCTAAGCCTAGCCTAATTTAGATCCAGCCCCTAGGCCTAGACCTGATAAAACATTTCACCAATCTTATAGCCTAGTTAGGCTTAGGGTGTGGGCAAAGGGCCACAGTAGGGGTCTAGGTCTAGGTGATTGCCTGGGTCCTACAGCGCTAGGCCTACCTAGGCATAGGGGCCTCAATGCCCTAGCAAGGCTAGTTAAATAGGCCTACTTGGTGGTCTAGGCCATTGAGTAGGCCTAGGCCTATACAGTGTTATGCTTAGGCCTAAACCTGATATTAGGCTGGCAACAGCCTACGACTAGGCCAAGCCTAGACCTACGCCTAGGCCTATGCGTTAGAAGCGCACACTAGGCCTAGGCCTAGTTAGGCCTAGGCCCTACTAGGTAGACCTAGGCCCTAGCTAATGAATGAATATATTTACATACGCCTACATTTTTAAACAATGTGATTACTTACACTTTAATAGGGTATTTATAATAGGGTGTATACTTATTTTCAAGAATAATATGCCTCGCAACATATACTTTTCAAATTGAAATTTTTTATGTCAAGCTCAAAGCTGTCAAACACTCAAAGATTCTCATTTTTAATTCGAAGATATTCTCCAACTGTAACCCCAAAGATCTTATTTCACTGTTAAACAGTCCAAGTGGCTTAGTTGTTCCGTTATAAAATCACAAAATACGCTCATTGGTTAAAAACCTCCTACCTGTGTGTAAAAGAAAATGGCCTACTTCTAGGCCTTTGCAGAACACGTATAGTGTTTTACGATAAACAAAAAGTTATATTAAATCTTACATTTCGACGTTGAGAATCGTGTTCTGTAGTTAACATTAATTGGCATTTTACTCTGTCATGGCGAAACTAGTGGATGTCTATCGAAACGATAACCAATATGCTCTTAGCAGAAGACAACTTCCATTGGTTGTCGATGATAATATTGTGGTAAGACCTAGAATCGTAATATAATTTAACCCAAATTATAATTCAGGCATACGTGCACGACCTAGACGTACTCTATGTCAACAACGCAATATTGAGATTTTTAGCTTACAATGGCACTAGCGTATCGCCTACATCACTTCATTCATGTAATCATGTAGGCTAGGCCTGGGCCCACTGCACTTGGGCCTATTAATGGCTGATAGGCCTAGCTAGGTCTAATGGCCCAGCCCAGACTAAGCCTAGGCCTAGCACTCCCTGCGTTTATTAACTCTGGGGCCAAGTCTTTTAGAACAGGGCTGGAACCAATAACCCTTTCACAATTCCAAACTCGTCTGGTTGCTATCCGCAGTCCAGACTTGACCTGGACTAGCCTAGGCCCAGACCTTAATAGGCCTAGGCCAAGGCATACTAGGCCATTGGCCTACCTAGCCTCTACATCTCATTGCCTACATCATCTAAATAGGTCAGTCATGCTGACCTAGCCTAGCCTATATGATTGATTTTGTAGTAGGAGATGCCTATTTGTCTATAGGCCTACCAACTTAGAATTGAACACACCAAATACAGGCAAGGCCTAGACCCTATCCCCAGACTGCTCGACAATTAAATCAAAGTTTATGGACTAGGCCCCAGTTATAGGCCTAGGCCCAATATCTGGCATATTTAGTTGAGTAAGAAAATATATTTTAGCAGGGGTCAGGAGGGTCGGCTGACCCCCCAACAATCATGTGATAGGCCTAGGCCTATAACAAAGAACTTTAGCAAATGTGACAACTTTATCAATCTAGATCCCTCAATGATGTTAGGACTCCGCCGCCTGTGTATTTTACCGAAGGATAGGCCAGGATCACTGAGTTGAGTCGTTTGTATATAAACGACGGCACCTGTCTGTGTTCGGTAGGCCTATTGTAGGCCTACTTTAATCGTTGGACCTAGCAATATCTTGAGTTTGTGATAGCAATATTAGTTCTAATATTAGTTCGATATTAGTTATTAGTTCTTGAATCTAGGTGTGTATTGTGTTTTGAGAATTGGCTCTGAAAATTGCTGTGCCTAATTATTTTATGGTTGCATTAAAGTAGTAATCATAAGATCATGATGCATCATATCTAATTGTAAACATTGAAAGAAATTGTAAGTGTAGTCTAATAATAATAGATCTGTTTGTTTACCCTGAACTACCTGCACTGGTTCTTCAGTTCTTGCACTTTCGTGTTTGTTTGTAACCGTGGTGCTGCACCAAAACTACACTATCGTGTTTGTTTGTCCCAGTTCACTTGCACTAGTTCAAGTAGTTCTACACCAGCTACGGAGCTAGTGTGCTTAGTTCAGTTCAAGATGGCAGGCGCTAAAACCAAATTGTAGGCGGACACTATGTTGTCTTACAAGTTGTTGACGCTTGAATTCGTGTCGATGAGAATGAAAAATTATATATTTGAATAAAGGTTGTGATTATTTTCAAGCAAGATGACATGCAGAATCACGTCTCCGTGATTTTACCCAAATAACTTTTCCCATTTTCAAAATTCGCGTCTAGGAACCGTTAAAATCGGCACTATCGTGTTTGTTTGTACCTCAACATCTAGGGATCATTTCCTGTACCAAACCCGTAATATGACGCATTTCCTTCCTGCACCAGCAACACTTTGATTCAGGTTGGTGCAACACAAACAAACAGGCCTAATACCGTTCATTGTCATTTTAATCCACTCTACGTACATATTATGTTATGTATTATATCAAATTTTATGTATGGGTTGGTATACACTCGAAAGATGCGTAAGCCTGAGGAATAAACAAAATTCCACTGTCTAAATTCCAAGATTGGACCTAGCCTAGTTCCACTTATCATCAATATTGGATTGGTAATAATGCTACTCATTATCTTTTGCTATGTACCATTTTAAAACCATGAAATTCAAACAAAAAACTCTGCTTTGATAACTTTCAAAGCAATTTTAATTTTTGGGAGAACTTTTGAGTTCATTTTTTCTGAGGAACTGTAGGCCTAACGGGAACTAGTTCCTTCTTTCAGATTGGAGGAATATTGAACAGAAATTATAGTTTCGATGGGCCTATGGACGGTAATGAAAAATAATCATACCGGTATATCTATTGTTATAGGAGTACGACTCGATATCGTAGGCCTATTGTTTGAAAAAATGGTAAATGGTGATAATATTAAACATGGCTATTTAGCTTTCAATGTGAAATTTTGGGGGGGAAATTACGTTTTATAGAAGGCCAAGTTCAGGAGAATTATTTTAAGACATGACGGCTCAGCGTACGTAGATATTTTTGCTTACCATTGGTCTCTACTCACTTTTTGGAGATTGTAGGCCTATTTGAGATTTACACACAGACTCCACTATTGTCATAGAGCAGCTTCTAGGGGTGCTGCCATCCTAACAGTCAATTCCACACCCTCTAACCAAACAATGACTATCTTCCCATGAAAATTCAAAAAATCGTTATTTTCAAGTTGACAAAAAAAATGCCCCAAATACCTACGTACACCACAATTTCCTCTAATGGTTTGTAATGAAAACCTGTTAGAAAACATTATTTTTACAAGAAAAAAGGTAAATTTATCGATTCACGTACCACGCCTATTTTTTTTTGGGGGGGGGGGGTTGCTAAAAACATATAAATATTTATGAAGTACTCTTGAAACACTAAGAAGTGATACAATTACAACAACAAAAAACATTGAAAAATACCAAAAATGACGATGTCATTTTTTTACCACACAAAGCAGCCATCTTGTCAAAAATACACGTATACCACAACATAATGAAAATGCACAAAAACACTTCATACACAAATACAATAGCCGAAATTAAAGTGTACCATACCTCTGACAATTGCTTCTACAGAGAAATGGAGATAATTATTTAACGATTTTTAGTGGAAACTACGATTTATTACGTCTCTCCCTGATTTAATTACCAATTTTAAATGTTTGACATTTCACGAAATTGCCTCGGGCATTCGAGATCTATGGCGTCTATGGATCTATGACCCACACGTCGTCTGTCAGTTTTAACTTCCTTGCCGTCATTTCTTCATGAATGGCCAAAAGCATTAAACTAGATCTGCTCTACACGGCTCACCTTTAAAGCTAATAAAAAGTTGAAAACTATCCAATACCATCACAATCTGTAAACCTTCCTCTACAAAAAAGTGTATTTAAAATTTAAACATTGAAGTGTTTTAAACGATTTCGAGCAATATTATTCAAGGCTTACATTTTGACAGAAATGCGAAGAAATTTAGCGATCTTTCAACTTCTATAGCATCTCACACACATACAAATTGTTAAAGCGAAGAAGAATAATGTACCGTGAAGATATAGTTAAAAAGCGTGTTGTTGGACTAGCACGGTATGTGTCATCAAAAATAAATAATAAATATCACTCGACAATATTTCAACAGCATACTCGGCTGTCTTCCTCAGGTCAACTGACAACCGAGAAACGAGTGACAAAACAACTGACCTCTCTCCCGCGCAATCCGACCGAACGCACTCTAGAGGTATCAGATATTTTGCTATATGCTGTATTTTTTCTAATTTTCTTCATACCACAGTCGTCATTACTGAATACAAATTTCCTTAAATTTGTATGTGTGTGAGATGGTATAGAAGTTGAAAGATCGCTGAATTTCTTCACATTCTCGTCAAAATGTAAGCCTTGAATAATATTGCTCGGAATCGTTTGAAACACTTCAATGTTTTAATTTTAAATATACTATTTACTAGAGGAAGGTTTGCAGATTGTGATAGTTTTTATTAACTTTAAAAGTGAGCCGTGTAGAGCAGAACTAGTTTAGTGCTTTTGGCCGTTCATGAAAAAATCACGGCAAGGAAGTTGAAACTGACGGACGATGCGTGGGATCTACGTCATTGATCTCGAATGCCCGGGGCAATTTCGTGAAATGTCAAACTTTGAAAATTCGTAATTAAATCAGGGAGAGACGTAATAAATCGTAGTTTGCACTAAAAATCGTTGGATAATTATCTCCATTTCTCTGTAGAAGCAATCGACAGATGCACTTGAAATGCACTTTGAAAACCAGCAAAAACTCGGGTGCGTAATAACTTCCATTCACTTTCCCGCCAAATTGACGGATTAATTTTTTATACTCGGTACGACCCATAATTTATCAGGCTATCATTTATCACCCCCCAACCAAGGTTAGGACACTAACCTTGACCACTCCCCAACCAAAATGACACTATCACATGTTTACCATTTCTTTCAACCACTGATTTACCACACACAAAAAACCGCTCTCAAACGACACTTCTTATTACACCGAGGGCAAATGCATTCCCTCCTAATTAAACCATGCTCAAGAAGCCACTCTTAACAACTTATTCCATAACTTACAATCAGAAAAAACAAAACAGTCGAAACACATACGCATCAACTCGAATGATCTATGAGTAATGACACAAGATATCTTGTCATCCTCAACATTTCGACCTTTTGACAAACACACCCCCCATAACATTCCTCAAGCAATTACACATACTAACACGAGCTGAAATAACCAGTTGCCTACACAAAACGTCAACACAAATGGCTAACTAAGTAGGCCCTACAAGCGTCAGATCATAAACCATGTTTTTTGAGTAAAAAACATCAAAACAAACAAAATACAAAATGTCCAAACTACACGTCATAGATATGAACAAGATCTATCAGAAAACACCAACATCAACATCGAACAAAAATTGACCATGGTAGGCGGTAGGCCTACGTTAATCAGTCAAATTACAGAAAAAATCACAAAGTGTCCGTGTTTGATGGACCTATTATTCCCAATTACTAGAAAAATATCAATTGAAATTGATATATTGATTATTGTTTGCAACTCTGGTTTCTGTTAACCTATAGTTTCTTCATGTTTGAAACAGATCTATGCAAGCCTAGACCTACTGTGTTTTTGCTTTAGCCGGTGGTATATATTTTGTCTCCACAGATGGTGTTGGATTTGAATGATGTGGACCTTGTATGCGGAACTCCTGTAGTTAGAGGGAGAGATCGCGACGATTTTCTACAGAAGTACTATGCACTGTCATCGTTGGAAATCAAAAGAGCATTTGAGGTACCATGCAAGGATTTATTGGCTATATTAAGTCAAACCGTTCCATGCGTGGGCTGTCGCAGGAGGTTAGTAAATGCATGTTTTCATCCTAGTACGCAAATATCCTGTTTATGTTTCAGTTTTAGGCTAGATTAGTGTACGTGTATCGTATATGCCTACATTCCTACATCTTGGAAAAATTTGAGTTGAAGGGTTACTTTTCTACTTGTTCTCTTAAGGAGAAAAATAAGCGGTTTACAACTCATTTTTGCTTTTATTGATCTAGGCCTAGGCCTACTATTTTACTAATTCCTAATGATTATTATTCATTGGAGAATTGATTTAGATTTTGAAAGATCGTTTAGGGCCTACCGACTTTATTCCTCAACAATTACTGGTTTACATTATAACACACAAAATAATTGCTGTACCTAGTATCGTAACAAAATATGATTAAATATGATTAAATAATTTTCAACAATTTACAATAATACAACGGTATTGAAATAATTTGTTGTATCCTTTCTCCTATAGTGCAGAGAGACTGTTCTATCAGTTGGTTAAATCTGGACATAATGCTCTTGATCCAATTTTTATCACTTCAAATGGTGTCCTGTCGATGAAAAAAGGGCAACTAGAAAAGCCACAAGAGCTGTGTACACTTCTGCATGGTCAAAGGTAATTATTTCTGTTTAATTAGAACTACTACGAATAGTACCGGTACTGATCATTTAGCAGATTTGCCGCTTCCTGACAAAGTTGAAGCTCGAAGAGAAAGTTCCAAGTGTGATCAAGTTTGTATTTTTTTAGTATTGAATGGTTTTATTTGCTATGAGAAAAAAAACTGATGGTCACATTCAAGCTCACTCAATTTAAAAATTCAAATACCATCCTACATCATCTTGAAGGGCTTATTTGAATGCTCACAGATTTTCTTCCATTCGTGCTGCCAAATTAGTTTGACCATCTTATATAGTATTGTTGGAATGCATATATATATATATATATATATATATATATATATATATATATATATATATATATATATATATATATATATATATATAAATATAAATATATATATATATATATATATATATATATATATATATATATATATATATATATATATATATATTATATATATATTTAGATAGATAGATAGATAGATAGATAGATAGATAGATAGATAGATAGATAGATAGATAGATAGATAGATAGATGGATATTATACAGGCCTATAATGTATACATTTATTCTGTATTTTTTAGTTAATATAGGCTATAAACTATTGATAATTATAAATTTAGTAAATTGTTATGAATGAACATTTTGGTATATTGTTGTAGTGTACGGCTGAGCAACTTGGTGGAGAGTCAGCCCCGCTCAAAGAAGAGTCACCGATGCAATCTTCACTCTCTCGATTCCCAACGTTCCCGACCGACTACAGGTTCGTGGCGTGACATATGGAAGTGCATGCAGCCAGAGTGCAAAGATGAAGTTCTGCTTATCGAAGCGTCTTCACTGCTTGTCACAGTCGAAACTTATCTACGCAAACATAGGTTCTGTGGAGAATGCCGCACAAAAGTAATGCGAGCTTACACGTTACTCGTTGAGGATCCAGACCCAACTCTAGAGAAGGGCTATGTGGCTGCTTTGTATTCTGGCATTAAACGGTGTCTACCAGAAAAGCATTTGCATCTTCAACGAAAGACCGAATATATTGCCAAACTTATTGGAAGAGCCGAACCCGAGTTGATGGGAAGTCGTCGTGAAAGACATGCAAAGACTATACAGATAGCGCAAGAAGAAGTGTTGACCTGCCTTGGTCTGTGTGTCCATGAGAGGCTCCATCGAATACATCTACGTTTGAAAGAAGAAGAATGCACGTGCCAAGTGTTAGCTGCTGTAGCTGTGGAAGCAATGGGTAGGAGTTTTGAAACAGCAGTGGAAGTGAAACAGGGAGTGACACGTCTTGAACTGCTGTATGAAGAAATCACCAAGGAAGAACTTGTGAAAGAGCAAAAGAAAGAGCACAAGAAGCAGAAGAGGCGTAAGAAGAAAGAGAGGAAAGCCGAGCAGGATGGCGTTTGTGAGGTGAGTTTACAAGATATTACTATTCAATGTAAGATTATAGTAATAGTCACTTTGCTTGTTCTTTGGTATATTAAATTTGCATCGAAAGGTACGTACAATTTCATTATAATAAAATGTCATTCATAAATTATTCAGAATGTAGAGCTGATCTCTTAGCAATGTTACCTTTGAATGAGGCATCAACAGACAATATTGAAATTCAGAGGGGTGTGAATATTAAACTGAGAAAACGCAGGATTTGCGTTGTGAGATGAGCTTAGAAGTAGGGTATGGAAATCTAGAATGAAAAATATTTCGTCAGATCAATCCACACCTACGGACCTCGGATTCCTTCAAACGTTTAAAACCTTACCTGCAACTTGTTGATATTTATAGTGCTGCAACCTGTTGCATACCGGTATACACTTTGCAAAACCAATTGATCCCAACCTTCAATAAAATGGATACTTTTATTGCGTAGTCTTTGTTATCTCTCATCCGAATGTTGTGAAAGTCACTGAAAATATCCGTAATTATGTTTTCCATATTCAGTGAAAATTTTGAAGTTTTTGAAAATTTTCCACATTTCAAGTATTTTCCATCTGTGTTATTCTTATGAGGATTTCTCAAACTTTCCGAATTTTTCCCGGAAAAACCTTCCGACCGATTTTCCTGAAAAACAATCCCAGCCTATTCTGGTATGACGGAAATATGTTTTGTCTTTTGTTTTTTTAATAACATCTTCTCTTCTTCTTTTCTTGTGATACAAAATTCTTGATTTTCTTGAAATTATTATTAGTCGTAAATTAGACAAGTCCATTGTTCAAAAATTATTCCCTTCTTTTCTTGAAACCTTGATAGTTGTTATGACATGCATGCAAGAAACACCAATGGCAGACAAAAGTCTTGTTGCTTCACCAAAGCCATCTTCACGTTGATAACATCCTGATGGCCGTGCACACAATGTTTCTTCCAAGGTTCTTGGATTCTATTGAGTGATTTTCAGACTTCTAGGACTCAAATATCTTTCATTCAGTTCATAACCATAACCACAGCCGGGACCTTTATAAAATTCAGTTCATAACCGTAACCGCAACCTTTATGAATAAAGGTCTCAGTCTCTGGTTTCAAGATCAAAATATGCCATCAAAATTGTAGGAGTCTGTAGTCTGACAAAGTCTTTCAACATGACTGCACATCTTCAACATATCATTTTAAACTCGAAACTTGGCAACTAGTGTTCTGCTTAATTTACAGCTCACTCATAAGTAACTCGTTAATATGAAGTAGTAATTATATTTTCTTCTATTTTGTAGTGTGAGTCTGAAGAAAATGCAGGGGAAACACCTTCGTGCGACTGCTCGGAGAAAGTGGTGTCGTTGTCAAGAAGTAAAATTTCTCCCGAATGTGATTGTGAAGATTGCCTACCCATTGAAATTGAGTCCTGTTCTGTAAGTGGGAAGGGTAATTATATATTGGTTGGAAGCCCGCGTAAGTCTGCCAAACAGCAAGGTCCTAATAAAACAGCTTCAATGAACTACTCCGAGGTAGTATTGCCGGCAACGAGCACCAGCAATAATATAGTCGAGCCACTGTCGCCGTGCCAGTCATGTAATAGCGCCCAAGATTTGGATACCCGTGGGATTACAAAGAATCGTGCACTCAATACTGGTTGGTCATCTAGTGAGCATTCTCAAGACTTTGGTTACTCGTCAGAAAACAACAATGGCTGCGGCAGCTCAGTTTCTGGATTGTCTAGTCTTGCCAGCTCTCCAGAAGGCTCTGAAGTAGCTTGCTCAGAAGGCTTATGTAATCATGACCAGACGATTGAGTCCCGTTCCATTGAAACAGCCGTTCAAAGGGGCAGCTTGGAGCCATTAAACTTGAACAACACCAGAGCAGGAGGCATAGCATTGACTCTGCAGCAAATGCTGGATGACTCTTGTTCCTCCGACGACGATGGTGGGAGCTACCTGTCAGCGGCAGAAGTTCAAGAATTCAAATCCACCATGTTGCATGTTACAGAGAAAAGGCAAGAACTGCGTTTGAAGCTCAAAGAGCGTTTCAACAAGTTATGTGTCAAGCCGCATGCCCCCTGTTTTACTCATTGTGCCTCAAAATTCTAGGTAATGTCAGACCCAGGTAGGATAAATCATGTTTGTACCAGAGTTATTCTGGGCTTGTTTTTTTTTCAGGATGATTAAGTACCTGCGTATCATGTCTTAGGAACTACTGTTTACATTGAATAGAATTATTATTGCCTATTGTGGGAATTGTGATAATTGTTACAACCTCTTTGTTGCATCCAGATAAGTAATAAGTTACCCTTGTTGCATTCCAAGATTGTTGGTCGTGCAGAATCTCTTTCAGAGATGTTTGTTAATTGTCATAGATTTGACTTTATTTCAATGTTGATTTTGAGAAGTAAGTTATAATGATTGAATGACATACATAATATGACCCTGTCCAGATATTCACTCGAATAATAGGGTATTGAGGATACACAGTATTTCTTTCTTGGTTTTGCCCTATTGTGTGCTCTGTGAGCTACCTCGTTTTATAACTGCTTTTAATGAGCAGTTGTTTCATTGTTGCATTCATTGTATCGAATGCAACTTCTGTTTCTGTAATACCTACATACTGTAATCTCCAAGACCACACTGACATGCAAGGTTACAGTTGAAATAGCCTTGCAAATGTTTCAGTTTGCCAGTGTTCATTTAACCTCTGCCAGAAAAAGGCAGAACACTATAAATTTGAAATTTAATGTTCTTCAACCTTTAATTTTGATACTGGAAGAATTGCAGTTTTCCAGCATGTGGGCAATGTGTCTAGTATTAGACAGCATGGCACAATGGCAACAGCATTTTAATAAGTATGTCTATAGAGTTCATGAGAGAAAAGTTTGTAAATACAATCTTACAAATGGAGCTGCTAATTTGAACGTTCATTTAATATATGTATGCAATTTGGTTCAGACCATACATCATGTGTCGAAAAATATATTTAATAATGTTTTCGACGTGTAGTAGCCTCGTTCATATTATTGAATCAATATGAATTATAAATAAATATGTATATAGAATAGGTAATATTGCTTCTGTGCTATGGCTGGCCATAAAATTTTGTCCATCACTACATTATATATGTACCAAAAAAAAATAGTAGACCTAAAAGTTAATTCCTTCTGATTTTTCCAAGATGCAAATTTGAAATGTAAAAATTGTATTGTAAAGCACAACAGTTTTTGCTCCTTCCCAAGATTGGTGAGGGTATTCAGTGAAATGAAGAATAAAATAATATTACATTAATTAAGTGTATAATTCTTGTAGCCATATACGTAATTACTGGTATCCAAATGTCCTTTCCTAAGCCGTAGAACGGGGGCGCTGAAGAGCGAATACTGGAATAGCAATACAGTACTACTAAGAGTGAAAGAGGGCTTGGCGTGTAGGAATGCCGTAGACAAACTAATTTTGGGGGGAATTGGTTAGAAGGCCAAGGAGCTTTTGTTTGGGTTATTGGGTTAGGTTATGATCGTTTCCTCGAATAGGCCATCCTCTTTCTAAGTAAACACGCCAAGCCACGTTCACTCTTGGTAGTATCTTTATTCCAGTATTCACTCTTCAGGCGCCCCCGTAGAATGCAATTGTTCAACTATCAACAAATGATTGCAGTATGTATTCATATAATGCTCAACAAATAACCACCCCACCAATAGCTGAGTCATATGGGGATACAAATCAGCAGATGCCCAATGAAACTATGAAGTGAAAGGACATATTCAAAAGCCTATGCCTTTTGCAGAACTCGAACCCGCCTATATCGAGTTACGAAAGCAAGGCCATATTTGACTGAGCTATGGAGGGTGATGATACAAAATGATAAAGAAGGTTGTCTACCAATATGATCACAAATTCCATCATTATATGTATTTGGATAGCTGGGGCATTTTTAGGGTATTATGATTTATCATCACAAGTTACAAATACATCTTTCAAAAGTGGTAATTTCTTCAAGTTGTAGGAAAAATATGTAACCACTAACATTTGTACAGTTATTTATTATTTCGACCTTCTTTTGTGATGCAAGATACTGATTGAAAGATCAAAGATCTAGAATTTGAGAAGAAACTCTTGATTGAAGAAACTCGTCCACCGAATATTGATAGCATGTAATCTACTCATAACTGTATTTGTATATAACATGTATATTCAAAGCTGTTCAATAAATTAATCATTATATTATAAGAAAATTAAATAAAACTCTTTAAGGGTGTAGTAGAAAATTTAAGAGCAACATCGATACTTCTCAATTACATTAATCATTGTTGAAATGCATCTAAAAACAAAACGAATATTCCAATTTTGCAGCTTCATGGGGACCTATCCCCAGCATAACATTTTCTGTGTAACAATCGGTCATAGTTGGCTTTCCCATAGGCGTGCGCACAGAGGCGGCCGAGTAGGCCAAGGCCGTGTCTTAGACACGGCCTGGCCTGTTTGTACTTTTTCTATACTTTTTACTTCGACAATGTTTAAACTACGGATCATTGAAAATAAATGAATACAAATATTACCAAATCATACAGATTAATTTTAATTAGCTCCGAAATTTGTGCGTTTCACTAGTTTCAGCCTAAAATCACATTTCATTTGAATGACTTATCAGTTATCAATCAAGAAGCCACTGGTCGCCATGATATTTCTTTCAATATAATGGACAAATTCTTAACATTCAATACTGAAAATATGAAATTTGTCATGTGATATTTACACTAATAAATCAGTTTTAGACTTCACTTATAGTGAATATAATACAGAATTATTCAATTTTATTTTTCTTTGAAAATTGAAATCTACTCGTTGAACCAGTTTTATTATGCTTCACATTTTGTTAGAATGTGGGAGCCGCCCGATGTCGTCATATTACTTCAATTGTAGGTAAATATATCGGCAAAGAATTTATCAAGATTCAAGTACGTCTACTGCCTTACAGCTGATAGTTTTTAATAATAATCAGCCTAGTAGATCTTGTATTATTTTGAGATATTATTGATTACAATACAATTTAGAAAATTCGCGTAACAATACCATGGTGAAAATAAAATCGAAGTTTCTTTTAAAATAAGTATTATTACTATTACTCATTATTACATATTACATTATATTATAGATACGTATATTGTGATGATAATGTTTATTCTATGTAAAATAACAGAACTTGCTAAATAAATAGGCCTAACAACTATTACTCATACCCTTAGATGTTTTTTTTCATCAATTAGAGTACCGTACCTTTTGGTCTCTCAAGTCACTTTTCTGTCTACTCCAAGACCCAAAATGTTCCCAAATATGAAAGTGTTGATGAATTTTAAGATGGCTTTGAAAGAAATGATCTTTGTTTACTCTTATGTATAATTATCCCAGTGTACAACAGCTTCTATGAAAAATGAAAAAAAACGCGATTTTCAAAAAATCTCCCTGCGGGGCACAGTAGAGAGCCCTCCCCCCACCCCCATTGTGGTATGGATACATTGTGCCGTACCCAATACAAGCTCCTGCGCACGCCTATGGGCTTTCCAGCTTTGCTTGCTTCGTATCATTCAGAGAAGTATCTTCTAAAACTTCGATCTGTAATAAAATTAGGCTACATGTAAAAAGATCCAGGGTGACGAAAGAAACTAAAAATAGTTCTCAAAAATATTGGGTGTTCTCTCACAAATTGACCTTCTCACATTTGTTATAATATTCAAGGTCATACTTATTATTATCAATTAGTGCAACCTTCCATAATTTCAGATAGGGGATTAATGTACAAATTAAATGAAACAAATCACTGTAGATTAGGGTCACCTAATGATATCAAATTTGCATACAATTTCAAAACCTTACCATCAAATATTGATATTGAAATATTCAATTTTTGAAAGACATCAAATCGAAAAAAAATGTGAGACTGGAAGTCACAATTTGACCATGTACTGAACTGAATTTGAACTGAACTGACCATGAATTTGACATTGTCTTGACCATCCATGTATTATGTGTAGTTATAAGTAAACGCTACAAGCAGTGTGTGACAGCTGCTGTATGACGTGTTGTATGAATAATACACTTGGGTTTGTAACTTTGTTCATCAACAGCAGAACGAATATTTTTTTCCATGTAAAACTTCTCAACGTTTTGTTAATTCCCATGATGAACAACAATGACACACTGTCGACAACAACGAGAAATAGCGCTAGTATTATTTTATTAATTTTAGGATTGTTTTATTACTTAGTTTATTCCAGTGGCGGCCCGAAGTGGTCAAAGTACGCGGGGCCAGAGAAGTAATGTACCACCACCCACCCACCCACTGCAGGGGCAGATTCAGGTCATATTCATGGGGAAGGAGGGAGGGGGGGGGCTATTTACCTTTGGGAAAGAAAATGCCATATGAAAACAGTTGTGCAACGGCTTATTACCGCAAATCTGACGATCCACGGGGGGGAAGGTCCCCCAGGGAATTTTTTGAAATCACATCAATATTTTATACGGTTCAGAGTGTTTCAGATAAGGTTTAGATGCCGGATTCAATTTACTATTATACAATTGAGAATGGTGACAAAACCACTATTTGTAGCTGCAGGGTCATTTCATGTTAGTATTTTAGCACTCCTGGCAAGCACACAATTGTGCGCCCCCAAAACTGAGTGTGCATATTAGAGGGGGCAGCCATGCCCCGCAGAAATATTTTTTAAAATTCCCCATTTTCAATACGATTCGACGGGTTTCGGGAACTATACAAATTTTCTGGAATACATGGAATCTTTGCTGTGATAACAAGACTGATTTTGCCAAATTACTGTTTCAAGCAAATAAAACGTTGAATCAATCTGTCATTCAATAACGATGATATTTGAATAAGTACATTTATTTCATCCAGTGATGTGAATAAAATGGAATTTGATTTATAGAATAGTCTATCACTGATAGAAAGTCACAAATGCCAATAGCATCTCTGCACAATTCCAAATTGTCTCCTCTTGGTTATTCTTATGGGCATTTAAAACAATTCTGAATGTCTTGTCTCAATAGTTATTCATGCAATTGCACCTCAAACTATATAGTAAGTATGTGCATGCAAAGTCTCACCAGAATTTGACTTCCATTTGCCCTGTGGAGTGCAAAAAAAAACACTCGTGTTTTCAAGTATAGTAAAATTGAGTCCAATAAAAAATATCAAAATTTATTATATGGTCAAATTTGGAAAATAAATCCATCCCAGCTTAGAGTATTACAATCATAATGCTCTTAATTTGCAACTTTGGGAACAATTTTTTCAGCCTGAAGTGAAAACAAAAAAAGATTTCCAGTTTGAATATTATGCACAAGACAGTGCTGCAGTCACCAGATCGTATCATATGGATTGAAGGGATGGATGTACAGTGGAACCTCTTTCATACGTTTTTAAAGGGACCAATCTAAAAAAATGTATCAACGTGAAAAACTTATTAATGAAACTACTCAACATGTGGAGCATATGGGTTGGATCAAGAGAATAAACCTTATGAATGTAATAAATGTATTTAAAGCATAAACGAGAAACTTATAACAGAGGTTCTACAGTAAATTAAAAATATGAAGAACTGAATATATTTTTTATTTTCCATGATTATCTATTATTATATTCAGCAATACACAAGGATGTATTAGTTCCACCAAAACCGAATGCATTTTTCAAAGCAACTCTGGTTTCATCAACATTTGATACCCATTCTTGTTTCTTATTGGCAACATAATTAAGATCCATCTCTTCGCTGATATTATTTACATTAATTGTAGGTGGTAACATTCCTGTATGACAGGCCATTACAGTAAAAACAGCTTCTAAATTCCCAGCAGAGCCAAGTAAATGTCCATGAGCACCTTTTGTAGATGATACTGCTAATTTTGATAAACTACTACTGAATAATGTCTTTATTGCTCTCGATTCAATCGCATCTCCGATGGGTGTTGATGTTGCATGTGCATTGATATATCCTATATGCTTCGGTTCAAGGGTTGCATTATGAAGTGCTCTTGACATTGCGAGGATTGCGCCACTACCGTCCTCCTTGGGAGCCGTCAAATGGGAAGCATCACCTGACAAGCCATAGCCAAGTATTTCAGCGTAGATGTGTACACCTCTGGACAGTGCATGCTGAAGCTCTTCCAAAATGAGTATTGCAGAGCCCTCGCCCATCACAAATCCATCACGATCTCTATCGAAAGGTCTTGATGCCTCAAGAGGCTGATTGTTAAAGGATGTACTAAGCGCACGTAAACGGCAAAATGCTGCTACAGATAGTGGACTTACACACGCTTCTGCCCCTCCACAGACCATAACATCTGCGTCACCATACTGAATGAATCGAAATCCATCACCGATTGCGTGAGCGCCAGTCGCGCATGCTGTCGATACTGTAAGTAATCCTTAATATTTAGAAATCTGTTATCATGAATTTTAGATTTCAAATGTGCTGATAAGCCTGATTGAATTAATAAATAGAAGAAACGTGAAATAAATGTGTATGTTGATATGATACTTAGATGCATCGAAACACAGACATACACTCATATTGTTTTGTGTATTACAATAATTTGAAAACTAAGCAATAAGATAGGGCCTACAATGAGAAATGAGAAAGTACAATGACTACCAGTATAACAAAAAAAAATGTAATATTGGAGCTAGGCCTAATTAATGATTAACCGGAAATAGCAAATTGAAATTGGTAATCAAGGGCAAAAACTAATTAGTCCGCTAATTATCGGTCAATTCACCAATTAAAACGTATAATATTTACAAATAAAAAATTTCTCTCCTTGCTCATCTAGCAAGGTGAGTTTATTTTTATTATAATGTTGCTCAACGACCCCACCAACAGCTAGGCAATACGATGGTACGAATGAACAAGTGATGATGAAATGATGAAGTGATGATACCGTAGGTGAAAGGGCGTTTACAAAAATCCATGCCTTATGCTGGACTCGAACCCACGCCCAAAGACACTTCAGTTTCTAACACAATGCGCGTTAGCTGACTGACTGATCTGGATGGCATCCAGATAAGGAATGTAATTAATACCGTTACTGATTTTCTTGTGTTTCATTAATATATATATCACAATACATGAATATATCATAAACCTAACAAACCATACTGATAAGTAAATTAAAATACCTGCATGATTTGGCCCTCTGAACCCATACTTCATACTAATTTGTCCGGCAGCCATATTCAGTAGAATTCGAGGGACAAAGAACGGACTTACACGATTGTAGCCCTTCTTCAACAGCTCTGATGTTTCACATACATCAACTAAATCTACCATTCCCATGCCTACTGCTACGCCCGTCTTTTCTCTAGAGCTGGCGTCTTCAGGAAACCATTTAGCATCTTCCAATGCTTCTTTTGCAGCTACTAAAGCATAAGTAGTGGCAGGTGCCATAGATCTTGTATCACTCTTTGTGAAATGCTTTAGTACGTCTAATTCACCTTCACCTGTTCCACGAGGCACTATTCCAGCCACGTGACACGGCAGTTGATGATACTCCTCAGGAAGTATAGATATCCCACATTCCCCATCTAATAACCTATTCCATGCGTACTGCAGTCCACACCCGATAGGGGATACAACTCCCATCCCTGTCACAACAACTCGACGTCGCGATGCTAAAGAGAGGTTTCTTCTGTGTGTGACATTTGAGTTAGGTCCAGTTAGAAACGGACCATTACAGCTGTTAAGCCCAAATCTTACCTGTGGATAATACAAATACACCTAATATTATTTGAAGCTGTCTAGTTTAAATAAAAGTCAAATTGCTGGTGGATATGCAGTCACATTAATGAATCTCTTTTCTAGGGTTTCTAGTGATGGCATGAGTTAGGTTGGGCAAGGTTTGTCTCGAATGAACAACAAATAACAAGAACAATGATGAATACCACAATGAACAAACAATGAATACAGTAGTAGGTGCTTGTAAATATGCGGTCAGCTTAACCTAGTGTTACGATAATCTCTAATACACAAAAGAAGGCAGTACCGTACCCATACTTGATGATTTATTTTTTCAATGTGATAAAGCGTGCCTCTTATAGAAAAAATGACTCGGAAAGCATGCACTTTGAATTTTTGTGTGAGGGGGTCAGGGTTTGATTCCACCCTGGCCCATTTTTTTGTCATATTACATAATATGTACATTCCATTGCCCAATGATTATGGAACAGGATGACGTTTTTAGCAACGGCTATGAGTATTGTTTTTTATTTATATTTTTGCTTTCTCCACAACCAAGTTGGGTGTTCCTGACTACTTCACTATGGCACCACATTTTGAGGGTTAGCAATGTGTTGTTGGAATGGAATTTCCCCAGCAAAACTACAGAACTACAGAACTACTGAAAAATTGAGAGAAGGCCCAGTAAGATGGTGAAAGAATTAGGGTGGGAAAATTAGAGGAAAGGAAGAGAAAGGGCAGACTCTGAACTTGTTGGGGGCAAAGATTGGTTTCAAGGGGTGGGAAGAAGTGAGAGATAGGATAGGGATGAGAGTTCAGAGGAGAGGGAGAGGAGGAGAAGAGTTTGCTGTGGAGAGGGCTAGAACAAAATTGGAAAGGAGTGGTTTCACTCAAAGAACACTAAGGGAGTGGAATGGGCTATGCAAAGAAGAGGAGCAGAGAATATTGAAGAGTTTAATAGGAGAATTATGAACTGAGAATGAAGAACAACTGCCACCGCCCAAACGTGTGCAACTGCAGTTAAGAACACAAATACAAATACAGCACATGACTTGTTGCTAGTAGTCTACTAGTATCAAGAGGTAAGACCACTTAGATGAGAGACTACAGTTTACCCAATCCCTCTGGTTATATTAAAACCATAGGGATCAGGGGTTTTAACGATGAATGCCAATTGTTTGTAAAATGTTTTTTTTCTATGTTTACGTTTCACGTCTTTCCGAGTTCAAAATAAAACATTGACATTTTTCACGAATTTTGATTTCCCATGATTAGTCCTAGGCCTATGTCTTTTATTCACAAATATTGCATAATTGCATTTTTTTCACTCAGCTGAATAAAGACTGAGACGAGTGGTGGAGTGGCTAGCACACTGAACCGTCATTCAGCAGACCGGGATTTGTTTCCCGCCATGGTCGACCATCATAACAGGGTTTTTCCGTGGTTTTCCTATGTCGTTCAGGTTAATACTGGGATGGTTATACTGGACCCACTTCGTCACACTATTCAGAAACACCTTGTGGAACAACAACTCATCCTATCAACTTATTCATTATTCATTGATCACTGATTCCTTCACATAATTTCTTTTCATTTTATTGATATTCTATTTATCGTTTCTTTATTGTCGGAAATGTTGAAAATGTAAAAAGCTTCCTTTGTATTTATCGACTTTGTCTTTCGATGAACAATTCAAAATAGGCATAGCATAAAATAATGTTGGCTATTGACCATTAAATAATTAAATCCTATCCACATGAAAAAAAACGGCCGTAAAACAAAATACGTGAAAATTCACAAGAACGGTGAAAAACCTTTGCATATGCTATTTCACTACTGGAAAAATTTTTGTAAAAATAATCATCACCAATTCACCCCTTTTGGATATTTGAAAACAAAAATTAGGTTTTCAGTTCACTCCAAATACTTGCCTCTGTACATATAGTATAACTATGACTCTTGGTTGGGGATGGTTAACCGTAGTCATTCAACACTTGAAAATTGACATATTTTTCAAATCAGGCTAAAAAAACGAGTAAAACCGACGAGTAAAATATCGGGTAAAACCAGACGGATGTAAAGACAAGTAAATGTTTATAAGCACCTTTTGTACAATATATTGCTAAATGCTAATTATGATAAATAAATACAAAATAATGTCTGGCTTAATCAATCTTTTTTACGGTTTTGGGGGGTTTTAGGGTTTTCGGTTTCAAGTGATGGTACGGGTTACGTTGGTTAACGTTTGTGTCGAATGAACAACAATGCTGTAATTTTACAGATCAAATTTTGAGCCTGGTTTCCTCTCTAAATTTTTTCGGGTCGGCCGACACAATTCAGCAGAAATGCTCTTTAGTCCAATCACAATCTAGAATTCACCTAAACCGAAATTCACCTAAACCGAAATTCAGCAAATTTTGGCTTAAAATTATTTCGAGAGAGTTCAATCAATTTCAAACTTCAATCAATTCGGACGAAAAAGTTGTTAGGTTACCATGTTGACTCTGAGGCCTACCTTCTAGCCACAGCCTTCCTCTTTTTCAAACGACATTGGATTTGACACTATGTAGTGATCCCAACGTACTTTATCACTATACAAAGAAGGTGCTCCAACTCGGGTCTTGAAAGTGATATATTTCCGGGTTCAGTTCAAGGGTCCCGATTACCTGTAGCGCCACTATCGCTTTTATATAGAACTATATAAAACAACAACGTAGAATTATAATGTAGCCTAGGCAGTTGCATTTGTTTTTACGAAAATTATAGATTTTGTAAGTTCAACAATGCCACCGGTACCGGAGCCACTCTTATTTACATCTAGTTCACAAGGAAATCCGCTCAAATGTGACAGGCAATCGGGACCTTTGGCTCTGAACTGACTGCAAACCACAAATGCCTTCCATGTTATTAGTATGGGAGTTCGTTCACCTCGTTTATATCATGATAAAATAGGTTGGTAGGCCTATATCACTACCCGTACATCATGGATTTGATATCAAAATCACTGCAACTCTGTTTTCGTTTTATTCACTTCTTTTATTTGGTTCATTGTGATAGGCCTATTCATAATGATTAGATGAGTGTAGCGAAGATTCCATTCCACATACCGGAAAAAAATGGGCTTCGTTTTTATGTTTGTTTGTTTTTTTGTAATTTTGAGCGCGGCATTCAGGTCAGGAAAAAATACCAATCGACTTGAAACTTTTTCTACATATTTCTGTCATACCAGAATAGGTTGGGATTGTTTTTCAGAAAAATTGGTCGGAAAGGTTTTACCGGAAAAAATCAGAAAGTTTGAAAAATTCTCTTTTCGGCCAGGAAAAATACTTGAAAAACAAGAATTCTTCAAAAGCTCTCAAATTTTCACCAAATATAAATAATACTTATACACCTTTTCAGAGATTTTTGCAACAATCGAAAGAGAAATAACGAAGAAAACGCATTCAAAATGTATTTTCACTTCAAACAAAGCCAATTAAATCTATATCAACAAGTACGTCATCAATTAAATTAAAACGATTGAAATCAGTTATGAATGAACAGGGAGGCCGTGACATAATTGATTCCGGTAGGGTTTTTAAACATTTGAAGTTATCCAATGTCTGTAGATGTAGACTGAGCTAACAAATTATTCTTCATTGTACAAACTTCTGAGCTCATCTCACAACGCGAATATCGCGTTTTCTCAGTAGGCCTATATTTAAAGAACACAAATTTTTCTGGAATATTCTAGTTGGACACATATTATCAACTATCAGCAGGCCTACTTTCAAAGATGAATGTGAACTAACACTATATACTCAATAGCAGTGGCGTAACTACTGCAGGGGCAGCCGGGGCAGCTGCCCCGGGGCCCACGGCCTCGGGGGGGCCCATGCTCTTATCAGAAATGCGTTTCATCAATTTACTCAACACATTACTCAACACTATATACTCAATGGCTTGACCTAACACCCCGCACGAAATCATGCCGAAATGAGGGAGGAAGATAAAACAATAACCTCACTTTATCCCTGGTATAGGGCTTCTCAACTTATCACGGTGCTACTTACACGTCTAACGGAATGCATTTCTCACATCAGACCAAGGATTTAGGCGACAGCTAATTTCAATTGTTACAGATAAGTAATAAGGCAACTTTGATGAATAAGTAGGCCCTAACAAATTTATAACTCAGTATGTAGGCCTAGGCCGTCGAAAGAGGTTTTTTTTACCGAATGTTTTTACTTTTTACTACATCAAATACGATAAAATAGTACACTGCATTTATCGGCCACTGTGCCACATTTTAGAACAAGATTCAAAATTAACTGAATGATGATTCGAAGTTTGGTACATCCCCCAGTCTACATACACATAATATTAAATTATATATATATATATATATATATATATATATATATATTTTTTTTATTTTTTTATTGATGATATAATAATATATATATATATATAGTTGAATTATTCATAATATAATAATTAATATATCATTATATTATTCATAATAGGCCTATATATTATTATATTATTTAATATATATATATATATATATATATATATATATATATATATATATTATTAATAACATTATTATATATTATAATTTTTGTCTCTATAATCTGAGTGCAAACACAATATTTTTCTATTCTTTGCACTCAATAATATATTTTCCTACTTCATCATGTGTTGTTGTATAGGCCTATTATTATATCAGTCATGTATAATAGGGTCCATATATTGTAGTTTTATAACAATTTTTAATTTTTTAAAATTATTTATATTGTAGTAGCGAAGCGACTATCACATCAAACTTTAGGAATGCCAGTTGAAGGGGCTGGTTGATGCCTGCCTTGGCAGGGTTAGGTAGATGACTAAAAAAAAAAGTTACTTCCAATTCGCTGGTGTATATTGGGCCGACTTGACGGGACACCCGAGCTTTAGTAGGACTGGTCAGTTGTCGGAAGCATAAAGCGTACCCTAGGGTGGGTAGTTTGAATCACGACTTGGGTTTGTTGACAACTAATTAACCAGAAATAGAAATTGATAACAACCACGCGTAGTGTAAAAATGACTTCAACAAGTACAGTGATGTTGAAAATAACTTTCAAAGGAACGCGAATTCGTTCCTACATTCCCAAAAAATAGTAACAAAGTTCCTGACAATGCTCCTTGTTATAAAATGGAAATAGTTCCTCTAAAAGTTCCCAAAAAAGGAACGCGTTCCTTTTGTTGCGTTCCTAACCAACTCTGTCTACATCTCTCAGAGCTATAAAGAATACAAATTAAATCCAAGCAACAAAATGTTACCAATTACTTAAGAATGATTGAAACAAGGCCTTCTGCCATAAGGGAGAATTAGTGCAGATTGCTCGCCATAACTCACTACGTACAGCTATCACTAATACATTCAGAGACAAAGTCCACTAGGAGGTTCTGCGCTTGGGTGGATCGAAACTGATAGACATCATAGTTATCAACAGGCAGAAGCGGAATGGTTTGATACTTGACCCTATTATTTGTTTTGAAATTGATAAACAGCAACCTACCAATGTCGACAATGATAAGTGAGCTCACTATTGACAATTTCGGAATACACAAAATATTATTATTAACGAAATAGTAGGTCTGATGTTAGGATCAGCGTCAATAAAGCAATTCTACCTTCTGTACTTTTAGCCATGCTACTTTATCGACTTTGGTTAGGATCAATTGAGAATCCATTTTGCATTATCTCAAGAATTTTGTTAAAAATTATAATTTGCCAAATAATATGAAAGATTCCATTGTTGTAGAGATTTTGAAAATATATTTATATTCAATTATTTTATTTTTTTCTCTCCCTCTTTGCATATATCATTTTTATTTACACCCCTACATGGCTCATTTTAGTTTAAAACAAATTTCTAATTTTATAGTTCCTTATAGCTCTAGGTGTTTGTTATTTTATAATTAGTTGAATTTTCTTGATCCATCACCATTCTTTCAATTAATCTCTCCATTGATAAATTATTCTGTGTCAATCAAACAGCCGTTGTAGACCTATGTGTTTGGCAGTCTTTAGTAATGATACTTATATTATGAATACATTAGATTGATTTTCTCTGTCTTCCTCTTATGCAATTTATATGCCAACTCTCAAGGTCATCAAATATCTGCATTTATTATATATAGGCCTACATATACATATATACCACATCTCTTTTCACAAAATTGATATACAAGTTGAATACTACGTGAATAATTTCTTCTTCATTCTCAAGAGTTGAGCGGAACTTACAGAAGAAGTGTCATTGTTTCATTAATCCACCAAATGTGCACCCATTTTACTATAATTATTAGACATTATTCTAATAGAAAAAATTATAAAGGGAGTAACTCAATTTTGGTCATATATATATATATATATATATTTAGGCCTACAGTATATATTTCAATGAGATCCAAAAGTGCTCAAACACACATTTTTGTCCTTTACCCAAAGCTGTTTTTCTAACTATGACATATTTCCACGCATGGCCTCATTATGTCATACTTTTTAGGCCACCTCAAGCCCACCCCACCCCCCCTCGAGACAAAGTAACCACCCAAACTTTAATAATTCCCTCTTCCCCCCCAAAAAATGAAAAACAATCAAATCAAATGCTTCAGCCAGCTATATACATATATACCTACTAATGTCTTTGGCTTCAACTCTACAAAGGATTTGTAGACATTTTCAAGACAAAGTTTTTATTTTGGAATTTTTTTATAGTGAATGTCGACTTTCATTTTGTTACTACAAGATTAAAATTTGAATTGCATCAGCTGGTCATAGCTTTCTCTAAAACTCGATCAGAGATAGTTTCGAGTAGTAATTGAAAAAGGCTCAAACGGGTAGAAAAATGGTACTGGTATGTCATACAGCGAAGTGTCACCCATGTCTCCCTCACTTGACACGCAGTGTCACAAATCTTACCACTCCATCTACGCTGCAATATATTAATTATTTATATTGGGTTGCACTGTACTGATGACCAAGATCTACTGCCTATAAGAGCCTGTGAATGATGAATGAGGTAATGGGAAGTCACTTTGTAAGGTGTTTTGAATAGCGGAAAGGAACTGTCATGCCTCAACAACATAGAGGCACAAATTAAAAAACATCTACCTGGATGGCACACTATTCAATAAATTTTTGATTTGACTTAGGCCCGGTATTACCAAGTCCAGTTAGTATTTATCTGAGAGTTGATGAAAACAAATACCACAGGTAACCATGGTGATAACAAGTTTGCACTGTCAGATAAAGGCTAACTAGACTTGGTAATACCGGGCCTAAATATTCTAATTTGTGTCATATTCTTTTGTATCTGTATCCATTTTAATGTAAAGCTAGGGGACGTCCATAAATTACGTCACAGCTTAGGGGGGGAGGGGAGTTGTCAAGATTTGTGACAAGGTGTTACAAGGGGGGAGTGGGGAGGCAACTGTGGGACGTGCCATTTTTTTGTTCCATGTATTTGGCGCCATTCTTATAGATTGTTATATTTATCCCCTACCCACCCTAGAAACAGCAGATGCATATCAAATAATCATCAAGTTTGACTACTCGAAAAGAAAACATAAAGAAATGAATATTTTGATTTTATCGTACCTTTGCCGTCTGTTAATTTCTATTTTTTTAGAAGGGGGTATGATAATTTGTAGCGTATTTAAAGGGGGGAGGGTATTGCATTTTGTGACCAACTGTGAAATGGGAGGGAGGGGGGGGGGGTTCAAAGTGGCCTAAAAAAGTGTGACATAATTTATGGACGTCCCCCTATATGTTTGTATTTGCCTTCCAACTCTGTGTATGAAATTATAACCGATGTGCCACATATTTTCAATATGAAACTGTTTACACCTTGTAAAAAAAATGTTGGTAGTGTACTGGCAGAACAATTGAATAAATGAAAATAAAATATGGTGGGATTCGAACCAAAGTCTCCTGAGTGACAGTTTAGTGCACTATGCGACTGATCCAACTATCTCAGTAAGTTGATATGTTTTATTGTTGTTGTTTGTATTTTTAATTGAATCACTAGAATAAATAATTTCTTCAGCATTATTGTCATAAAATTTATCAACTTATGCAATCTATTTTAACAAACACAGTCAGTTATAAATAATGAAAACAATATTTATTTTAATCCAACAATTCCTCTCCTTCAGTTACTTCTTTCAAGTTCAATAACTCTAATAGTCCACTTCCTTTTGTCTCCGAACGTACAATTTCGTCCACTTCTCGATAATGGCCTGGATCGATCAGACAAACCTAGAATGGGAAAAAGTTTCAGTACACCTATATAGTTTTGAACATAGGTCTATAGGCCCTAGGTGATTGGAAGTTTAAAAAATATAGGGTAGGGCCTACTTATTTATTATTCTTATAATTATTCAATATAAATATACTTTTATGGCATCCAATGAATAATTACTTTTCAAGTTCCTGCTAGGGGCATCCTACAAGATATAAATTATGGTGAACCATTGAACACAAAACTAATGAATACATTGGACCGTGCCAATGACCATTGTCCACAATAATGCTAGACCAAACAATCACGGATGGATAAAAACGAGCCTAAATTACAAAAATCAAGGCAAACTAAAAGAGTGAATAACTACAAATCATAGCTCATTAGCTCATTAGCACTTTATCATTTTTCATAGGTCATGTAGGATATGGTTCACTTGGAAAAACGATGGAATCATACTCTGTGATATTTTATTATGAAAACTATGTATAAATACTTGCTAGTTTTGACTGAACAAATTACGTCAATAAAATAAGTTGCATCTTACCAAGTTGAGCTGACCCCCATCCCATTCTTCACTCTCCACATTACTAGCTAATTTAGCAACCTTCTCACGTAATTTACGGGCTTCTTTTCCCGAAAGTACAACTCTTAGTCTCATCTGAGCTCGTTCCAGTGGCATGGTAGCTTTAATTAGTGGAATCACATCGAGTGCTTGCTGCTTTGCGTTACGATTGGGTTTTACAGAGAAATGTACATCTTTCATTGCTTTCTCAATCATGGAGACTGGATAGGGTCTTTTTGTTTCTGGATTTATGCATTTATCAGCAACTGTTGTAGCAATATCTTTAAAAAGAGAGTCATGTTGGGACTGCCGTTCTCTGTCAGATACTTGAAGCTCTCCTTTGGTTAAAATTTCTTTGCAAACTTCTGTTTGGTCTTCTTTCCCAAATGCCTTCAGAAGATCTTCTTTCTTAGCTACCTGCCCCTTGGAGACATTTGTGAATACTGTGTGTGTTTGTAACACTTCATCAATATCCTTTTCACTGAAAATGAAAACATACTACGAGATGACAATTTAATCAGGTGGATGGTTTATATTGATTAGTGTCACTGGTGTCATATTTCAATTTCATTTAGGCAGAGTACAAATTACATCATTTAATATAGCTCTCAAAATTTGTGGTATCGGAGCAGCATAGAAAATAGTTACTAAAATCTATGACTGCTGACTCGAAATGAAAGAATAACCTTAAACTTTTGTACCGTACACCATTATTAATAGGCTATCACAATAGGCCTATAGAAAAAAAACAGAAACTTTGAACCACTGAAACATTGACGTGCTCAGCTACAACTAACTCATGTTCACCATTATTAAGATGGAACTAACTTATTGAGTTGTTCGGAAAAAGTGTTTGAAATCGAACTGTTCAAAGAAAACTGTTTGAATGAAACTGTTCAAATAAGATGGTTGTATTTTGATATTTTGGTTAGGTAGCTTGAAGTTGATATCATCATAGGTTGATTTAGGTTAGAAAATTCAACTTACTTTGACTAATTGATCAAATAAATTGAAGCTATTGTTTAAAATGTGTTCAAAGCTGTGTTTAAGCTGTGCTGAGCTAGTGTTTCAAGGGAAGGAAGATTACCCCTCACGTCCGCATAAGGTTAACCATAATATCACAATAGAACATAATCATTCCAACAGTTTTTTCAAACAGTTTTTTTTAACAGGTACAGTAATAGCTAAGAGTAAGCCTATGGATATAGCATATTCAATAATAAGTCATGAAAGCATATTGAAACAATTTGTTTCACTATCAAAATAAAACCTCGAGGCTGAGACCTATGGTTTGAGTTTCACTGTTGGGCTATACACTAAATTTTGTCTCTGAGTTAATAGTTAACTCCGTGATTTGATGCAGTATTAGCTTCAAGTGCAAATGTATACAAGTATGGATGTATGGTACATGCAATAGCATTCTGTAAAACTGTAGAAAATAAGCTGAAACAATCATATTCCAAGACTTGAGATTTTGTCAACTTGTGTCATTGGCAGCTGCATAGGTAGCTTTAAATCTTGCTTACTGTAGGCCCCTACAATTGAAAAATGTTAATTACTTATAAATTATAATTTGCAACAATTTGCAGTTTGCATCATACTACCGGTACTAATAAGATTAGCAATAGCAGAAATTCTATTTCATTTTCACATGCTTGAAAAGAAGATGCCTTACATTCTCTTTGTAAATGGACTTTTAAAATAAGTTACAAACATGCTGACATCTTTTGAGACAAAGTGAAGCTAAAAACTTGAATTCTGGGTGAATTGATGTTACAGCATCGACCATCCTGACAAAAGTAAATCAACTGCAGTATCCCCTCACACTGTATCACAAATTAAGAGTATTTATTGAATTTGACAAAAATCTGAACCAGAAACATCATTGCTTACAAACAAATATCTTCAATTTGAGTAAAATATGGTTATTAATTAGCGTACACCATTTGCACTGAAAATGAAAATTAGGGAGTTTAAGCAGGAACACAAAATTACTGAATTATTTCACGATAGACTATTAGCCACAGGCCTATCAAAAATTTAAATTCTACTTGTTTTTTTTATTTTCTTATTTAAATTGGGTTTAACGACACACTGTAGCCTACTGATGATGAATATCTATTGAAATCGGTGAATGATGAATGAGACGATGGGAAGATGAGAAGGTAGGAAGATGTGATGAAGTTTAATTGGAAATCATCTCAGTATTCACCTAAACGACAAAGGGAAACAACGAAAAACCTCTGCCAGTATGGTTGATCACAGCAGAAATCAAACCTTGGTCTCCAGAATGACAGCTCAGGACTAGTATAGATAAAGTAAGGATAGGTATTTATTTATTCAAGGAAGTGTCTATTCGCACAATAATACTTTGAGAACAAGAACTTGAAACACTATTCGTAAAGTGAAAAATGGCAAAACGGCCTAAAGCTCGCGAGTTCACAAATTCGCGAGTCTGGACAAAGCCAGGTTGCGGACAGTAGGTTAGGTTTCTGAGGTTAGGTTAGTGTCCAAACCTCGCTATGACTTCGTGTATGCCGCCGGCAGGCAGAACGGAGCCGAGTGCTTGACGCACAATTTACTTTGCAAATAGCGTTTTCAGTCCTTGTTCGCACAATTTACTTCGCGAATAGGCCTAGGGAATGGTGTTATTCCATGGTGTTAGGTTAACCACAGGCCCAGCCATCTAAGCTTTCTACTTGGTTGGCAGAGCAAGAATCATGGACATCATCAACCCAACTGTGGGCCCTAGTAAGTCTAAGCCCCTGCTTCATTTTTCAAATTCTACTCACATGTTATTCCTCCAAGAAACAACTTTGTTCCTGTAACAAGCAATTTCAAATCGCTTTCCAGCTTTTTTCATACGAACTACAGCTACATTTGTTAAACGTATTTGATTTGTTGGAGTAAAAATATTTGCCATAGTAAGTTCAATTTATTTAATAACAACTAGGGTTAATTATTCTATCTACACAAAAACTCTAACACGCTTTTATTCACGCCAAGTTCTAACTGTCAGTGGTCAAATCACTTTCACAGCTGTTTGCTAGTTTACCCTCTCAATGTTTCGACCACGGTCTTGGCTCTACAAGGCGGTGGTACTGAACTTTTGTAGGTTATGGTAGACTTTTAGCATACAAACTACAAACTCAATGCTTTTTATAGCTTTGTTCATGTCATTCAATGGTTCTATTTGATCACCAAGAAGATATCTGTCTAGAATATTAGGTCTAAATAAATTATTCGAGGTATTTAAGTTTTTGCAGAAGGAGTAAGAGATATGGAGATAATTTGTAGTTTTCAAAAACATATGCGCACGCGCAATTTGATGAATTGAACAAATCCCGACTGATTCCGCCCTCTGGAGTCGAGTCTCGACTCTCGAGATGTGAAAATCAAAATGGCTACTACTAATGTTGTGATGGATATTGACATTACATTTTGTATTTAATTCAATTCAGTGGAATTAATTTGCTTCACAATGCTCTGAGAGTGAAATTAATTATTTGAGCGTCTTGTGGAATAGTTGTTATGGCTCTGGTTACCGTTCAGAGATCTCCTAGTGCCAGCAGTTGCAGTTCTCCGCCGAGCTCTGTAAGTAAATACAACCTAGGCCTAGTGCCCTTTTGACACTAGAAATGGATATATTATCTGTTTGAGGCAATGTCCCTCAAGGTAGGCCTATTTAACTCTCACCAGTGATATTTTACAAAGCCATGGGTTACCTGTTGAATATTACGCTTCATGTAGGCCTACAGGCCATATGCCTAGGTACCTGTGTGCGGCACGCTTTTGGATTCGTCCTAGTCCTATAACTAAGCCTAGGTCTACACGCTAGGCCTGTATCTATTGAGTTGATTACTCAACGATCTAGTCCTAATTGTTGCCCTAATGCTAGACTTCGGTCTGGTCAACCCAAGCTCATCCAGACTTATTTGCTTGTTTTATCAGTAAAGGATGAATGGAAGGGGATTGTACAATGCAATGCAAACTGTGTTAGCCTACTGCTGGTCGATGAGGAGAAATTTTACGAGGAGGTTGTTAGCCTTGCGTTTCAGCTGTGTTTCGCGGCCCTTACTGGTGACTGCGCTGTAGTTTCCTTTCCGCCCCTCTCAAGTCGGCGTTGGCAACTGCCGACCTGTGTTGCTCGCTCCGTCTATCGTCGTTTTCGTTTAGTGTTAGTTCGTGTCTGGTAGTGGTGGGTGATGTAAGGTCTTCGCCCACCCAAAACCCAGCTTATGAGTCAAGACAGTGCTTGTCTGAAGTTCCGTGGTTTTGTCACGGTGTTTGACGTGTGTAGGTGTCAAATGGATTTTAACGTGAGTTTTTAGTATACAATCGACGATGTTATACATTTTACCACCCCCAAGTGCCCCTAGTCCACCGTCACCATGGACTACCATTATGTGCGCCGGGGGCAGTGGTGGCGGTGGTGATAATTATAAGGGTAGTACAACCAAAGTTAAGACAGTTGTACGCAGTGCGTCTTGGGTGACAGTGAACAATAATAATAGTAAACGACCACCCCCGGTTAATCGTTCTCATTTGTTGAAGAATCGTTCTAAGAGTCGAGTAAGTACGAACATAATTAAAACAAGCAATAAGCCTAAATGAACCTCACCACCACATTTAGTTACCTACATAATTGACTAATGCTGGCGTAACGACCCCGTCAACAGAGCAGGTTATTTGGGGTACCACCACAATTTCAGTGTACCCTACGACACTAATATCATAGAAAACAATTATAAAAATTAAAAAAATATATAAATATATGTAGGCCTATATAAAAGGTAAAAAAATCATGAAAAATATCAAATATAAAAAAATATATTTAGGCCTATATAAAGATATATTCATATAATACATATGTATATATATATATATATATATATATATATATATATATATATATGTATATATATAAATATATATATATATATATATAAATATATATATATATATATATATATATATATATATATATATATATATTTATTCATATTCATATATCTCACATAAGTGGCACCAAAACTTTCGTTCGACTAGCATGCTGAACCGTCATTCGGGAGACCGGAGTTCAATTCCCGCCATGGCCGATCATCCTGACAGAGTTTTTCGTGGTTTAGGTTTCCCTTCGTCGTTTAGGTTCATACTGATATGGATACCTAACAACCGGCCACGAACGACTTCATCCCACCATCGACAAACACCTTTAGTCCGAAATAAATATACCAACATTGAAATTCACCAAAGTTATTGTGACACCCAAACTATGTTTGTACAAAAAAAATTATTACCAAGTAATTTCTATCGGAAATTTGTTAATATAGGCGTATTCATTGTTATGTCACCAACCGTACATTTTCTTTTCCATTATATTGTGTTATATTATATTGATTATATTGGGGTGGTAAAGATCGCCCTCGTGGTTACTCGAACAAACGATCCTATATCTTTCATCCATAGCGTTAATTGGGGAACAATGATTTTGTATCAAGTATTCATGCGATACTAGTGGATATAAGAGCGATGCATGTGCACCAACAGTTTAGGGCCTATAATGAATGTTTGATACAAGTTGGCGAATACTGCGATGTAAGATTTTTCTATGTGGGGATCTTTCATCCATAGCGTTAATTAGAGAACAATGATTTTGTATCAAGTTTCGATGTTATTAAAAAAATATACAAATATTGTAGAGTATCGATATCGATCTCGATATTTTCATTAACCATTCAGTCTTGTTTTTCTCACTTTTTGTGAACCAAATTTTGTTTTACAACATCTAGTTGTGTCTAACTTGACGCTACTGTTACCAATGTTGATCAGAAATTCTATACTCATAAATAATTATGCTAACCTTGGGATTATCAAATAAAGTTCGGAAGTTCATCCGTTTTCGAATTTAAAATGAATTATTATTCAGTTTTACAATCATGCGTATAGTGGCAACAGGCATCAGGTAGCCTACCTACCCTATAGCCGGTGGTGTAGTCGATAAACGTAGGCCTACAACATTGTAGATACCGTATAGTTATAGATATAGATTATACAAAACCTGCATCTGACGTATGATAGGCATACAAATGTGATGGTGAAATCACAACTTACCTTATAGATAGCTTTGAATGTCATTTCCTACGTTACTAGACCTGCATCTGACGTATAGTAGGCCTATAAGCAAATAAATGTGATGGTAAAATTATTATTATATTGGGTTATCTCTGGATGAGCTTTGAGCTCTGATCCCAATATAATGCACTCGATCGAATGTAAACACGTAGCTGTCAACACCACAGTTTCAATTTTTGAAATTATATTCAATCGATTATGTAAATGACGAACGTTCGAAGTGGTAGGATATACTTGAGTATCAAGCCCTTTTATACTCTTATCTGTTTCACAGTAAGTTTTTTGCATGTCTTTATCTGCAGATTATATTTTCTGCTATTGAAATCGAAGACGTTCTTCTGTCGGGGTGAAATAATGTATTATTGATCATGAAATATTGTTTGAATTTAAACACGAGAGAGCAAACCGTAAATTATGTGTACCAAGAGATCAGTGGTGAATACGTATCCAAATATCTTTCCCAATACCATGAAACATTGAACATGAAACATGTTCAGTTCCATCGGGTTACATTAAACGTTTACACCTCATCATCGAACATTCAACACACTCAATATACCTACCCATTATGGCGTTTGCGTTGACCCCATCATAATATTGCATACAACATCATAGATTTAATTTCTATATGAGCTCACTAAAACGGATTAATTAGTTGTCAACTTCAAATACAAATTCGTCAGTATAGTCCCTGCTATGAAATTAGCAAACTAGGTGATTAGATTATTTTTGTATGACTTCATCATGACCTTACCTAACAAAATCTTTTTCTGCTTATTATTTTGCTCGTTTTTATACACATTCAACATATAAACCATGTCATGTATTGTGTTGTTGCTGAAGTGTGTTTATAGGCGTGGTATATAATTCTACGATCAGTATAAATAATAGTAGGCCTACATTGTAGTAACTGTGAGCATTTTAATATTCTCATAGAATGATGATATAGGCTTTCGGTACCGTTACAGTGAATTGTTTTGACGACATACCTTTTGAAGATCGATGTATGTATGAAGTAGATACGTGGTATGTATTTCTCTCTATCGCTCTCTTTATAATATATATATATATATATATATATATATATATATATATATATATATATATATATATATATATATATATATATATATATATATATATATATATATGTCCTGCTCCGAGAAGTTTATACATTTTTATTACGGTTACCCATGTATATATAAATCTTTTTTAAAATAAAGACTGATGATTATTGTTGATTGATGATTATTGTTTGCTTAACGACCCCACCAACAGCTAGGTTATACGGGGGTAAAAATGAAGACTACGGTATGCCATAGTATATATGGTTGCCAAAGACACATAATAACAATCAAATAAATGTGAATCAAGAAGAAGAAACCCAATAGTTAATGATGACGGATTGGGTAAAAAAATATTCCGATAGTATTATTCTTAAATGAAACTGTTCTACAAAACTATTGTATTCCAATACAGTGTTGGTACATATATGCCTACATATATATGTATATAAGCTGACCAGTCTATGTTGCCACTTTCCAGAAAGGTACACTATTTTTGAACAGAATATCTGTTCCAGATATATTGTTCTGTAGTTCGTGTATCTATAGGTCAACGCTGTTTTATTTTATAGCTCTACGAGTGATAGACTTTGCCTACTGTTAATCAGATTGTTACGTTCAATTTTCATTGCAATGTAGGCCTTACTCATTTGGACTGCCAAGGTGGGTAATTGGTATTAATGTAACATTAAGATTCGAAATGTTATTGAGCTTCTATTGCCTACATTATACTATACAAAACAAGCAAGTATATCGGTAGTACATCAATAATTAGTGACAAGTATTGTATTGGTAATTGCTTTTCAGGCATATCCAACCCCATTTATACATAGGGCCTATCGAAGATTTCGAATGTGGAAATGACTAGTTTTATTTAATTGAAAAAATTGTGCATTTTGTGATCGTGGGCTTCACTTTCAAGTGCGATAGATCTTATTCTATATAGTTCTTTATCCGAATTTCATTCTCCACTTGATGTCACTGGCGTGTACATCGTTTTCGTATCGGACTGTTCAACAGTATGATCTAATAACTTGCTCAATAGGTGGTATTACCGTACTCATTGTCATTTGTGTGAATTCTTATAAGATTGTATCATTGATGTTGACATGTAGGAAACAGTAATATGCTAAGGACAACAATTCGTTCACCAAAACGATGAGAAAGAATGATCGCATCGTATATGAATCCATGTTTGTGGCAATTGATGATCTAATTCTATAAGCCCGTAAAAAAGTGTTGGGTGTTCGTTTTTTTCTTTATATAAGCTTATAAAACTAGTGAACTACATGTATGCATTATTCACCGATATAAATGGCTCGGTCAACATTTTCGAATTACTGTGAACTGTACATAAAATCAGTTATATAATAATTAGGATATTGATACTTATAGATATGAGTTTTCTTTCCGAAATTGTATGCCTTCATCCTTCCCAAGCGGCGAGAAAGAATACAGTTAGAGAGCTATACGCAGCTTTGTGTATAACCGCTTTATTTCGGATACTTTTTGGTGGGTCAATGATATTAACAGTTTTCACGTAAATAGTGCCAATTATCATTTTAGAATACCGGTGTATTAAATAACTCACTATTAGTCTCGACTCCCAGTTACGGAACGTCTGCATCTGGTATGATGATTGTATTTAATGCTATATAGTCAGATGTCACTTTCAGTCTTTTTTCAGCTAGATCACTATTAATACTGTTGATTTATTTATTTGTAAATAATAAATCTAAATAATGAATGTAGAATGTCATTTCTTTTCCGCTTTCCCCTCAGATTCTGGAATTGCAATTTGTTGAATTTCCTCAAAATAATCAATTGGTAGACGTGCATACAGTATTTGATATGCATGTTTTAGTTCAAGAAATGACCATATTTGCATGTGAATAAATGAATATTAGGGTTTTAAGGCGCATCGACAGCGAGGTATTTGCATGTTTCGTAATTGAATATTATGCTTGTATAAAGACCTTTTTGGTACCCATCCAAACAAGGAAGCATTAATATTTCTCTTTGTCTCCTTATATGTCGATACAAATTACGCGACATCGTGCATCTTCCTGAGACGAGTAGATCAGTCGCTATAGCGCACTGACCCGTCATTCAGTAGACTGGAGTTCGATTTGTGTGACTTTTGTGTGTGATTTCCCTTAGTACGGTAGTTCAATTGAATATGGCAACAACCACGACCGTTTCCTTCCCGCTGCACGAAATACGTAATAAAATAACCTGTCGTTTTCTTCTCATCATCTTGTTCAATAATCACCTATTTCAATGGGTATTATAATTAGTTACATCGCGTCGTTAAATCCAATATAAATCAATTATGGCACATCATGTGTTAGTCAGTCACGGGTTCTGCTTTAGATACTAGAATCAAGTCTGATGTGGATTCGAGTCCCGCACATGGCATATTTTTTGTAAATAATCGGTTGCTAATTTTTACCTTCGAACAACCTATAGCTGTTGGTGGGATGGTTACGCAAACGATAATTATCGTCATAAAATAAATCAGGTAGCCTATATCTTGGACGCGTACATACCTTTTTGTGTTATTTCGAAGATCTGCATTGAAGTCTGAGAGACCGGATTTCTATTTCGTCCCCCTGGGATCTACGAATTGCATCCATGTGTGCAGCTTTGAGAAAAAAAAACTAGTAGACTATATAACGTGTATTACGCCCGAGGGGTGATTTTCATCCTCCCTTGAAGCTAATATCAAGCTGTGACTAAACTGCGTCTGCGTGTTTGTATAGAATGTATATGGTGTGATGCCGTTTTGTGTACATTTTTTAGTAGGAATATAATTTGATTCTAATTCGCAAACGTATCTGACAATTCCAAATGAACGTGTTCCTAGACACAACGTGATATATTCAACGTCTTCATCACATACACTTTCAGAATGCACTCTCATGGAGAGATGATTTCAACTCATTTTTGTAATGGACTGTTATTATTATCTGCATCTTGAGACATATTTATTAATTTCTTAGCTGGCACTGGTTTCGTTTTGATGATTATTCATATCTGTAAAATCCCTATCATAGGAACTCTTTCTTCTCCCTCGGTCGAAGAAAGAGGTATTGAATATTTATAAGCTAATCAAGTCCGAAGCGAAACTCCCGATAGTCAATCGTTGAGGATGCTTAACAGTGGCAGACGGCAGTCGTTTGGAATTTTTGATTTCATCACTACTTAATATATATATATATATATATATATATATATATATATATATATATATATATATATATATATATATATATATATATATATATATATATATATATATATATATATATATATATATATATATATATATATATATATATATATATATATAGAGATAATAACATAAATACATATATGGGTTTTTGCTTGTCTCGAAAAATCTTTTCATTCAGCTCCCTCATTGCATTCAGCACGAGAGATGAAATATTAAAATATGCACGTGAATAGGTTCGCGTAAAAGAATACAATGCGAGAAGAATATAGAACTGAAAAATAAAGATCATACGAGTCGTAACTAGAAGCCATGTAGAGTGTAACATACAAATAGACATGTAAATATAATTATACGAATAAATATAATAGGCTATATAATATTCATAGAAATAGAATACGTACATTCTCATACATATGTCGAAACTCAGACGTGTAGCCGAGTGGTCAACACACTGAACCGTCATTCAGGAGACCGGGGTTCTATTCCCGCTATGGTCAGCCGTTCTGACAGGGTTCTTTCGTCGTTTCCGACTCTTGTTCAGGTCAATATTGCGATGGTTCCTAACGACAGCTGCCACAACCGACTCCTCTCCACTATCCAAAAACACCTTATAATAAAATAACCTTTCATCTCACCATCCCATGCACCGTCTCATATATCATTCACCGACACCAATAGATCATAGTCATCAGTACAGTGCGTCGTTAAACCCCCGTTTTATATATATATATATATATATATATATATATATATATATATATATATATATATATATATATATATATATTTATTTATTTATATATATCGAGAAAAGTTACCAATTTTTGTGTCGACTATCACTATGCCTTCTCAGAAGTCACAATCATGTTCCTTAAAAGATATACATCATACAGTCTAATCAATAGCTCTATGATGGTTATATGTTGCAGCTCTTTGTGATGGAATCAGTCTAGATCCAGATGTTAGTGTGACAGTGTTCTTAACCTTTTAAATGAATGGAACTTGAGTCTCTTAAAATATATAAACAAACACATCATTTGTCTATTGTCTATATTTAGCTAGATGTTGAAACTAAATCGAAGTCAACGATAGATATGTGCAGACATTTGTATGCAAATAAGTATGGCCTAGGCCGCCATAACTATTCTTATATCAATGCCTCGATATGTAGCTCCAATATGTGGGTCTATTTCCGCTCATCTCCGCCACCTGTCTTGTCGAGCTGTCGTAGATATTGGCACTATTTATTTGCACGACCTTTCAATAGTATGAGTTTGATCGTATGCAAATTGGCATAATATAAATAAGTACGTGATTGTAATTGTGCAGCATAATAAAATATCACACTATTTCTAGGCCTATTGTATATAGTATAATGATAATTTTATGTGGCAAATCAACTGCAGGCGTATATTATAAGTGGGCTATATAATGGGCTGAAGCCCACTTCATAATAGTACGGTAGCTCGGATTTTCGACCTAGAAAGTCACGAGAACCAGTCAAAAACTATCAGCTACATTTTTTGATTCGCTCACCTGACTTTTTTTTACCGGCACTGAAAAATAGCGTGTATAGGGCATAACCGTGTTACTATACGAATATGTATTCGCTATATTCCGAATGTGCTGTGACGTAGGTTTACTTAGCATCCCCTTTACCTGGGTATGGTCCTTTCATTGTCAATCTGATTAATACGAAATCGAACACTGAAACCTGTTACAGTTATTTCACAGGACAATAGACAGAGATGTGAAAATATCATATTTCAAATTTTTTACCTCTCGGCTCATCTTAAGCGTGGGTTGGTTTCAAATTTAATCTTCTACTCCACAAAAGATTTTTGATCGACTATTCAGAAAAACATGACACGTCGATGGTAGATGGTGTCAATTACGTAAAAAAGTATCGTGTGGAATCCTTGCTCAGCCTTTGAACTAATGAATCCCAGCGATCACAAAAAGTGTACAAAACACAAAGGTGTGGAAAAGAATGGGCTGTCTTCGCCTCGCTTCACGATATTTATTGGCACATTCGGATTACAGGTATATGCTCTATATGAAAATGTGAATCAACTTTGAACAATGACAAGCTGTCAAGATCGCAAAAACTCTTGAAACCATATGTACACTTGCCATGAATTGAAAAAAACACCCGAAATGACAATAGATATCTCTCAAATCACATGCACACTTGTACCATTTGTTAACCTTTAGGTCTACTGTTAAAAGTCATGCGAAATTAGAAATCAGGTCTAGGGCCTATACACCAAATTTCGAAATTGATGATCCCTCTCAAGAAGCTAATCAAAAGTGACGTTGTAGTCACGTGATCTCCACGAATACACCTGACTTTACTTCATCGTATAATTCGTCAAGTTCGAAACGCGTCCGTCGACATTTTTATAGACTGTTTATAATACTGCTACAGGGGTCTCGTATCTTGTCGATGTCTATTATAGCGGTCAACGAACGTGCTACTACAGTTCAATACATTATTAATGCGTAACTCAATAAACTCTTCTTCAATTTTCTGTAATTACGTGCGAGGTATTGTTCTAAGGCTTCCTACATTACCGGTGTATAGTCACCTTGTAGAACATTGCATAAGGTTGACCTGATGGTATATGCACACGTATGTCTATACGCGCGGAGAACTAGAACTGGTGACTTGTGGCATGCAATTTTTTTTTTAATGTTCAGGAAGGGAAGTGTAAGTAAGTTACATGTATGCATATACGAGCGATGAGGTCGAGAATTAATGACAATTATTCCACTTATATGTGTTTGAACTTGCGCAGATATTGTTTCAAGTACCGGGTAGTACCGGTAGATGTAAGACATCACCAATTTCACCTTTTTTACCGGTATATATAAATATAAATATATATATATATATATATATATATATATATATATATATATATATATATATATATTTATATAAAGAAAAATATATATATTTATATATATAAATATATATATATATATATATATATATATATATATATATATATGAAGAAATATATATATATTTATATATATATATATATATATATATATATATATATATATATATATATATATATATATATATATATGAAGAAATATATATATATTTATATATATATATATATATATATATATATATATATATATATATATATATATATATATAACTTATATAAAACAAAACGAGTTTTGAAATTATATTCGTGAAAATGATGAATGGTAATAATGGTATTATTTTTCATTGTTGTTTTTCATTCATTTTATTTACTTTATTCATCTCATCTTGTAACTTGACTTATAACTATTCTTTCGACTCCCAACTCTAATCGATTCAATAGTTGACTGTAACTTAGTAGCATTTTACTTGGCTTATGTGTGTGATTAAAATGATGAAAACATATTATACAAATAACATTAACAACCACTTACCAATGAAATAATATTGATAGCAGGTCGGTACTATCAATTATCAATATTATTTTATATTTATACTCGAATTCGATTGATGAACTTTGTATTATGTTCAGCCACAGACAAATAAGTATGCCTATGAATAATATTTCTTGAACACATGATGTCCCTGATTTATTATAAAATCAGCCAAGCTTCTCATTACTAGATCGTCAATTCATCGTTTACTCTCGGTAGTCTAATATTGCCGGCTGGATTGAAATCTCGAATGAAGAAAGCAATTCTTCACTTGTATACACGAAAGATGTGAAGCACCCGCGCGCCAGTGGTGTGGGATAGGAGAGACGTTCGCTCGTAACCTTCTTCCCTCGAGCCTCTTCAAGCTACAAGATCTCAGCTTGTCTCTTGCTTTATAATAGTGCGAATATACCTGATACTCAAACAGCAATAATATCTTCATCATAGTTTCAAATTCAAGATGTTTTCAAATCTTATAGGCTCAACTTATTTCAATTCACAACGTTAATGAACCTAATGAAAATACATACATGAGTAAACTGCCATAAGAGAAATTAAGAAACTAGCCATATCCATATAGGAAGCCACCCAACTTCTTCTACGTCACTATTTAGACATTTGCTATCTTTTATCTTCACCTAATGTGTATAGATCTACTGTATTGCATACTATTCCAAGCAAAACAATTACAAATAATAAACAAATATATCTATTTCAGAGATAAATAGTTTTTATCAGCAAGGTCTTCCAATAAATATAGCTATGACGACTAGATCCAGCTCAGTAGTCAAATCACAATCTTGGTGAACGTAAATCCGCTCGCAGATGTCTTCCAATCTTGATATGCGTACAGACAGGTATTCTCACGGTTGAGTAGTTTAGGCCTACGTTAGTACAGCGTAATGACTGCGTGACATCATCCAGCGTGGTGTATTTTTATTTTCAAACTTGTGTTTCAATGTAAAAAGTGTTTGCTTCAAAAGCGTGTATTTATTATTACATATGGGTGGTTTAATACCTTCTGCACTTGATGGATTTTTTCAGTGTGAGTTGCATCTTTCAAGTATACTTGCGGTCACATAAAATGGTTCACATCGAAATTTATATTCAAATTTAAACAAAATCTACGATCTTTTGATCGCTATTTTTTATGTGGTCTGTTTGTGGAGTGCGTGTATTCACAGCTGTCTATATTAGTTTTATAGTGCGCTTGCGTATAATTTCAATGCATTTTCTTCAGGATGCATTTCAAAGTGACTTTATGGACCACTTTATGTGATCGCAAGTGTATATAGTAAATTGTGATACCGGTTATATAAAATTGTAATTTAACATTTTTACATAACTCTTAGTACCCTATTCTCAATTTTTTTTATCTCAAAACAGTTTTTTGAAATAATGTCTATTATCGTATATTTTTTTATATTCAATTCTCTTATTTTTTCAAAAATAACGCATTGCTTCTATACATTTCTTGTACTGTGTCCGTGTGGCAACCGTTTTGGCGGCAGTGTTTGAATAAACTTCTCTCTTGCTGACAATATCTTACTTGAATGATTAAAATGGCGTATACCTACTGCGATGTTCAGGCATTATGAGGTATGAGTGAGTATGAAGCCCATCATTTAATGTATACCGTTGGTATTATTTCTATATTTATATTTGGTGCTTGACGGCCCTCATCAACAGCTAGGTCAGCTAGGTTACATGGGGATAGAAATGATCAGGGGATAATGAAACTCTCAAGTGATGATTAGATGAAACGACCATGCCTTACGTGGACCTAAGTTACTTCAATTTCTAAAGCAGTTCCTTGGTTTACTGAGCTACAGAGGGTGGCTTTCAATGTACCGTATTGATCCAAGGGATACATTAATTTCGACTCATGCTAGCGTTACGGTACATATATATTACAAGGTAGGCCTATGCGTCCACTTGCGGTCACATGAAGTACCGGTATGTAGACTGCATAAGTTTTTTTTTTAAATAACATCGAAACTTGATACAAAATCATTGTTCCCCAATTAAGGCAAAGGATGAGAGTGAACGGTGCACCACAAGGGCGATCTTACCACCCCAAAGAATAATTGAAAATATAAGATAACTCATTTAACAAACAATGAATACTAAGGTAATAATGCCAGGGACCAGGGTTACAAAACAATTCAAACATTCACAGTGGGGAGAAAAGCTCGAGTCTTCTTATCATCTTGATCTTCTTCTTATCCACCTATTTTTTTTGTATCCATTCATTTTTGTTATTATATTCGATTTTTCATTTATTCATTTATTCATTTATTTATTTATTTTCTCGTTTTTTCAACATGATAGGCTACGCTTGTAAGTTCTGAAACATCCATGAAACCATGGCAAAGGTTAGGGAAACCATGGAAAACCATCAATCAGGATGAAAAAATGTTGAAGTTGTTGATGTATAGAGATATTGACGAAGTACACATTTTCCGATTATGCATAAAGTGATCAGTCAAGCCACATTCAAATAGATTCTGAAGAAAATGTGATTGCATTATACACATTGAAACTAGCTGAATTCTGAAAATATTCACATATACGCACTAGGCCTACACGTAGTCTTTGAAAAATTGAAGCAAATATTACATTCACTCATTTTATACATTTTATTCAAATTCAAATTTCCATTTAAAAAATGCATTTAATGACACTGAGTGTTATGTTATACGGTTATAAAGGTTATATAGTATAAGGTATAAGGTTATAAGGGTATTATAGTATTATATAGTATTATGTTGCCTGTTGGTATTAATGAATCATAGTTCGTTAATAGTTCTTGAACGAAACCAATCAGTAGCCTTCGTTTTCACTTTGGGTACCTTGTTCGATAAATTAGAATTGAACAATTAGTCTTCGTTTTGAACCAAAAAAACCTAAACCACGACTTGATCGGTAGCCTTCGTTTTCACTTTGGGTACCTTCTTCGATAAATTAGAATTGAACAATTAGTCTTTCGTTTTGAACCAAAAAAACCTAAACCACGACTTGACCATACTGGATTTGTTCTTAATTTCTGCAAACAATTTATTGCATGCTGTATATAGCCATCAGTATCGTTCGGAAAATGTAGTTTTATGTGCGATTGGTCATTGACCATTATTAAAATGGGCATCGCGGAGGTCGACATAGAATGCCAAACGAGTAGGCTCGGTAATGAAGTCGCGGTGCTAAATAGGTCGGCCTAATGTGGCGAACATACGAGTCGGACTTGTCGTTCTATTGAGGCTATATCGACTGGATGGAGCATATACGCACACACACACTGTTATTGCCTTATTCGTACCAGTTCGTACTCTTGTAATATCTGTGTGGCTGATTGTGTGTTTGATGCCTATTTATATTATCACTTTCAACTCGCTTTTAACTGAGACGTGTGTGACCGAGTGGTTAATACACTGAACCGTCATTCAGGAGAACAGCTGGTTCGATTCTCGCCTTGGTCGACCATCTGACGGGGTTTTTCGTGTTTTTTCGGGGTTGTTCAAGTCAAGGCTGGGATGGTTCCTTGACAACAGGCCACGACCGACTTCCTTTCCACCATCCAAAATCACCCAATAAAAATAACCTTTCGTCTCATCATCCCATCAACTCATATCATTCACCGACGTCAATAGATCGCAGTCATCAGTAGAGTGCGTCGTCAAATCCAATATAAATAAATTAACTCGCTTTCACTAATATAGAATACCACACCCCACGACATCATATATAACCGCGAAGTGGTGTTCTTTTATTTTTAGATTAATTCTTAGGATTAGTAAGATACTTCATGTATTATAACATTTACATGATATTTGGAAATTGCGATGATTTTAGCTGGTAAAATTAACGTTCTGTGCGTAGACCTGCTTGAATACAAATAGCAATCCAAATTAGTAGGTGTGTGGTATGTGATATTTGAGTATGTGAGCCGTACCCGTGGCTCAGTCAACTAACGCGCACTGCTGTATTTGAAACTGAAGTCACGTTGGGCGTGGATTTCACCTATCAGTCTTCATCATTGCATCATCACCCGCTCATTCGTACCCCCATATAACCTAGCTGTTGGTGGGGTCGTTAAACAACATTAAAATGAAAAAATGGTGCATGTATGTTCACTACAGAGACTTGCTATAGCGTACATTAGTCTCTCTTGACTATATTTCTTTTTTTTTTTTTGCATATAAGGGTCGGCCCCCTATGTGTATTATACGTGCTTAATGATGAACTAAGATATAATAGCGGCTTTGAATGAGGTGTTCAGTAAATGTGATGAAAATTTTAAATGTTACCCTATATTAGGCGTTTTGGACTGGGAGAAGGAAAAGGGAACCACGAAAAACAGTCGGGATAGTCGAATGTCGATCATGACTGGGATTGAATGCCGGTCGCCTGTATGTCGGTTCATTGCGCCACTGACTGATCCACCACACCAGTCTCGGTACATATAAAAGTAAATCTCCTTCCACCCCACTCGAAACGAATACACTGAATATCGTATGTGTCGGTGTCGCATACAAGGGTCGTTTAGGTGTTTTCATCGGGTTATTGAATGGGGTTTCATGAGGTTGGCAACAACCAATAGGGATTTACCATTACATCGTATCCAAGATGGAAGTAGTAAAACGTGTGTTACCAGACCTCAGGGGGACAAAGTTGGTACTCGTGGTAGCTTATCCCCAGGAAGCCCTATATACTCGTATAGATAAGTCGCATAGCGTCTCTTATTTTACTATCTTATATGCCAAGACCTTCCATTATTATTCCATTTCGACGGCTTTAAAGGCTTGAGTGTGGGAATGTGGGGTCTGATCGATGATAACCTTGGCGTCGCGACGCTGCGAGGGTAGTCATGCCGACTTGGTGTGTGTAAGGCGTCGCGTCCAAGGGTTGGTTAGTCGATTTGCTTATCGATTGCTGCTATACTGTGCACACGACTATGCATATATATTTATAGGGTTACACAATGGTGAGTACACACGAGACTTCACGGGGTGATGGATTTAAGGGTTCAATGAGCTGTGAAGGGCTGTCGAACATGTATAACTCTATTTCCAAGTCGAGTTATCGCACTTGGGCTTATTTCTCATGAGATTCAAATTTAGTTGGCCGCTAATTTCGATTATTTAGTGGTCCCACTATGTATAGTATCATGCTGCAGTCATGTACTTTCGTTGTTGATATATTGAATGATATTTTATTTCCCAATTCCAGTATTTACTCCGTTGATATATTTATCGTTGTCGGTGGGAAAGACTGAATAGTAATAATGATATAAATAATTTTCAAAGTATACGGAACAAGATTTCTTCATTCAAATAATCTGTAATCAAATAATTAATCATTATACATATCAAATCAAAGTTCGTCCTGAATATAAGTAGATGCCTGGTATTGTAAGCTTAAAAAGAGGAACATTGGTTTGTACATCACTTCGGGCAGCCCTATACTCTGTTCTTTCCTTTTTCCCAGTTCTAATGAAGTGGTAGTTAGCATATGTGATATGAATTGAGTAATGCCACACTTTGTGGTGATCACAGAAGCTAGATGTAGAGAGACGTAACATCTTCGGTAATTTTATGCAGTAGTCGGATGGGTAATACATATGCATTCACCAACTCTCGTCTAATTACACGCTTTACATAGCTTACTTGGTAATTTGCAATATCCCCCGAACCGTGGCGTGATTCAAACCATGCCATGTGTATTTAGGCCAAACCGTGTTATTTGCCGACGAATGTGATGTAATTCGGGTGCTCGATTGGTATTTTTGTTTTGTTTTAAATAATATTCTCGCGGCGAAAGTTGGTTGTAATAAGTGAGTCTATATGATTTTAGTGATGCAATTTTTCCGTTTTCAATTTGTTATTAAATAATGAATAGTCGTAGAAGCGCGCTATTGTGAAAAAGTCGCGAGTGATGTTCAATAACCGTTACGAAAATGTGGTGTAATTGTCGATAATATTGACATTATTTGGTATTGCTATTCAAAACAGAAGTATGTAGTTTATTGTTATTTACTTTCTATTTTAAGTCAACAATTAACAACTATGTAATAGGCCTACATTCTTTGAAAGTAATTTCAATTCCGTGACACAATTTGCATATTCGGCCCACACACGCCCCAATGTTGTTCATTGCGTAAATTAATTATTGTACTTTTTTTTGCCATGTCATAGATTTGTTGTAATTGCTCTTTGTAATCTGAAGGTTGAATGTCACTGTCCTACATGTTGATAGATCCGGAGACACGGTTTTTATTCATATTGGGTTTAAAGACGCACTGTAATGATAATTAAAATCTTCGATCAATGATTATAGAGATGATGGGATGATGAGATGAATCATGTGGGTATAGTGGGATGGGGAGTGGGAAGGAAGCGGTCGTGGATTGTAGGAACCATCCCGGTATTCATCTCGACGAAAGGAAACCTCTATTCTCATCTACCCTCACTCGCCTCCCGGTCACACGGAGCAACGTTACCACTGAGCTACCAGTACCGGTAAACACGTATGAAGAGTTGCCACGTACAAAAGAGTGTACTCGATGGCACCTCACTTCTCATCCCTTCGTATAGATAATACGAATTAATCTTCAGCTTATAGCTTCAACTTGTTTTTATGCCACATTGATTCGTTCTTTATATGGACATGAGAGGCGTCGTTTTTATACAAACGGTAAATTGCTAGCCAAATTTGGTCAGACATGTTTCTTGTCTTAAATCTATTAAAAACGTCTCTCCATACAAGCTATGTGTTTGTGTACTTTTTTTCATCATGTCCTCGAAGTACATAATTACTATCCGCTAGTGTGAGCTGTTGAGCGAAAGAATAATACAAATATAATTCATAATTCTGCTTGAACTTACTCATCCATAATCTTTATCATTACACACGCAGCTTATAACTTATAAGCTGGTATATTTAAATGAAAAGTGAATGCGTTATTGAAACAATAATTATTTAAAAAATACCTTTGTATAGACTGGTACAGTTTATTATTGTGTACGTGATATCTGTCTACGCTTTCGTCTCTTCACAATGAATACAGGCTCTCATATAGTTGACTGATAGGAATAGTGTTTCCAATGTATTCATTGCCGCCACCGACCCATGGTGAAGAGAGGGCCATACCTTGTAAATATCCTTCAGAATATTCACATTGGCATGACGACCGGGGTTTGTTTCTGTCTTATACTATGATTGCCATGTATACGGTTTCTCACCTTGAATTAAAGAAATGTTTAATAAGCATGTTTAAGAAATGAAAACCATTCATGTTATATTACCTATATTATCCAGCTTAAAAAAAGACGTAATACCTGTGAGAGTGAACTGAAAATGAAATGAAATATATAAAAAATATTAAAACTGGCTTCTCTCCCTCTCCCCCCCCCCCAAAAAAAAAAATTATCGTATTGATTAAAGAAAAACGCTTTGGTTTCTTTCCGACCTTTTAATGCACTCGATACTGTCACCTCCTGTCACTGTCGTCTCGGAACTCAAAACTAAATTCAACGCTTCGCGGCATTCTTTCTTGTAGTGTCTGTCGTAGTATAAGTCATGGCTCATTAGACATATTCCATTGCAGGTATTACCAGGTATTGTTCTTCATCAAGATTCCTGCAATCATGTCATTGACTCGAGATGATCTCTTCCGCGATCGCGTGTAAATGTTCTGTATCAGCTGATTTTCTGTTGTTCTGCGTTAGTCAACTAATTGTTGTTTATTGCGCCATGCAACCATGATAAAAGTCGCGTTTAATTGTCATTTAATTGTTGTGTTTGATGTCGCTGATGATCTAACCTTAAGAAAGACGTTTATATAATTGAATTGCTGTTGGAGTGTACTATCACAATCGAGTTACGTAATTGTATGGGATTTATTTAGTTCGATTGTTATGTGGTTATATGTATATGAACATGAAAACAATTGCTTGTTTTTTCTCATGGAGTATGACGAAAACAATACTTGTATTTACCTGTGACATCACAAGTGCAAGATAGCATAGCCTATTGTTGTTGAATTTAATATTATATTGTATAGTTTGTACCGGCTATTTACTTACTTTTATTAATTTTTAATGAAATTTGATAAAACTCGTGCTTTGACGAGTGATTGAAATTGTGTAACGGTATTTAAATAACAAATTCAAGTTCTGCATTATTCAAGATTGCGCAATATTTGATAGTTTCAGAGTGGTGTTTCGAAATATCATAGACCCTGCCTTCAATAACTTGAGAGCTAGATCTGTGTTCTTACTTCTTGGTAGTGGAGCAATTCGCGTTCATCATTGGCAAGGGTGTAATTATGGCTCAAGTTATCCGTGTTCTTTGTAATGAAATTTAACATGAAGTGTGTGTACACGGGAATGGGTAAATAGCACAATATGCGAAATGAAGATTCGAAACGACCGCCGTCTCTGCGTGTCTGTAGCAATTTTGAGTCTCGATCTCAAATTTCTCTTGAGTGTAAGTACAGTCTAAAAAAGGTCATTATTATTTTTTGGTGGAAAAACGTTATCAATTATACACTATTAACGCTGTATAGGGGAAATATTACGTCAACCGGAAGCAAGCACACACTTTTTAAAACTGGGATAATAACCAACAGCAATAACAAGAAGACACCACAGATGGGGCAAATAAAGTCCGAGAACGTTAGTTTTAAATATAATTAATTGTTCGATAGCTTTTTCACAAAATTAGTACCGGTATACGACTAAAAAGATTGAATTGAAAAATTGCTGATCTCTATTTTACAGGGGTAATTTTCAGAAACCATTATAACTTACCGAATTGATTTTTTTTTTTCATATTTTCATTCAGTATATCTTTCTCTCTAGATACTGTGTATGGTGAATATTATATAACAAAAGATCTGTTGTACAGTTGTATCATCATTGATTGGTACATTTGATTGTATTTTGTCTGATTCCGAACGAATAAGAAAGTATTATTTGATGCTGCGAAAAAAACGACGAGACAACCCTGCAGATTAACTGACTGCAGTCTTGACACCATTGCGTTATACATTATCATAGCAGATACTACCGATAGCGCGCATGTAGGAGTCGGTTTAGCGAAATGTCATTTTTCTGGTGACAACTTTTGAACGGTACGAGATACGTGATAGGCCTTCACAGATATTTGTAATACCTTCGAGAAGGTTCAATTTAAAAACAACTTGGCTCATATTGCCTAATTTTCCTAGGTGCATACAGCTAAACCATTGTTTCTAGTTGGTTGTAACCGAACCAACTAGAAACAATGTCACTGATATATTTTATGTTTTTCACAAGTATACATGTGAAAAACATAAAATATACCAGTTTGATAATTGTATTTCACATCTTTTTGAAGGTATTATAATTATCTATGTTTCCCGCTTATTCGAATTTTGATATCTTACCGATTTTGATTATCGAATTTTGATTATACGGTACCGTTCAAAAGTTGTCAAAAAGCTACGATATTTCGCTAAATTAACTTTCATGCTCTATCAATTCAATTGGGAGAGAAATACGCTTCACATAGAACCATTCATCACATATCACAAGGAATATCCCACTATTACGTGCTATCGGTGTGGGATATGTGACACGGTCGGTCGATCGGAACCTTCATCTCTCGTATGTACAAGTATACCTATAATCATTATCAACTCCCCTCGTTATCGTAACAATGAAATTAATCTAATCTGTAATATTAAGAAAATGGGTTACTACCTCATAAAATTATATCTGTATGATGCTGAACTTGTATTGTAATTAGTAAACAAAACTCGTATAAGTATTATTAAATATGAATAGGGCTATACCATGATCATCTGCGTGACAGGAGACAAAGAGCGTCGAAATGAATGCTACGTATAAAGCTCGTAGAATGAGTGTCCGCTCTGGTTTTTATTGTATAAAAACACGCATGGAATTTTTTGCGTCCTGTCACGAACATATATACTTATATTCACGAAAGAACCAGATCATGTAGCAACAGAACGAACACAAATATCACCGTTATATTTGATGATGATTATTGTTTGCTTAACGACCCCACCAACAGCTAGGTTATACGGGGGTACGAATGAGTAGATGATAATGAAATTATGAAGTGATGATGAGTGAAAGGACGTTTACAAAAACTCATGCCTTATGCGGGACTCGAACCCACGTCTAACGGTGACTTCAGTTTCTGAAGCGGTGCCTCAGCTGACCGAGCTACCGAGGGTGGCCCGTTATATTTATAGTCATGATATTCTAAAAATTTAGTCATATTTTTAGGGTATTGTGATTTCTCAGTATGAGGTATCCGACGAGAAACGAGACTATGCCTTTCAAAAGCGTCAGCATAGTTTTAGCGTAGAGTTCGAGGCAAAAGCCTTACCGGTATGTAGTTATGGAACGAAACTACATCTTTCTAAAGCGTTTGAGCGTTGGCGTATGCCGTTCGAGGCGAAAGCCTCAAAGGTATGCAATTATATGTGTTGGTAGATGACCGCCTTCTGTCGTGGATGCGCAAGTATATATATATATATACAACATAGTATATAGATAGTTTATTCAATATTATATAAGTAAGCCTATATTTATACATAGCTGTACCATATAGTTATAGTGTACATGCAGTGAGTATAGTCATTCTATACTATGGTATAGTATACCGTCTTCCTATCTGTACTGGAATACTCCTGTATTACGTCACAACCCACACAAAACGTGCAATTGACTTACTTGATGAATGTATATAGTACAGAGCTTCCTCATCTTGTCATTGTGAAAACCATCATTTACTTTTGTATCCACGAAAGAAGGCTCGAACCACTCGTGCGCTAGTGTTGTATAGGATATAGGGGGGAACGGTAGCTCGGAACTTTCTTCGTTTATGATTACAAGTACAGATGAAGCGAAGATTACTGGGAAATGAGTGATTCATTTATTTTTATTTTCTTTTTTCATCTGTTTTTTTTTTTCCCCAATCAAGCTTATACCAGAATAGAATGATGAAACCGCGTCAAGTTTTTAGAGAATATCAGTTCGACCGCTATTGAGATTTTTTCAGAAATTTCGAAAAACCTCATTGGAATAACGTAACGGTAGCCTACCCTAAGATATTTGTGGAAATTTAAGATGAAAAAGATGATGGGATGATGAGATGACAGGTTTTTTTTATTATGTGTTCTTGGATAGTGGGAAGGACTGGAGTCCGTGGTGGCATGTTGTTAAGGAACCATTCCAGTACCAACATCAACCACAGAGAGAAATTACGTAGAAAAACCTCTGCCAGAATGGTCGACCATGGCGGGAATCGAACCCTTGTCTCCTGAATGACGTTTCAGCCCCAGCTCTTTGGTCCACCAGGTCCAGTTTATTCTAATTACAGTTGTCTATAATATTTCTGATCGATTTCGTTCATTGTTTGATATTGAATTTTTCGAATCGATATTGAATCGAAGTTTTCATCTATCTGTCAGCCGTATCAGCCTGGTGATAGTGTGGTGTGTTCGCTTTCCAAAAAATAGAAACGTCAGTAATTTTATCCATCACTCATCTATTGACACTTTTGTCGCTTCTCTAGTATGTGTACACACTTTTATATACTATTAGTAATACAATATGGATCGGCCCAACCCATCGGCCCTCTCGATGCCCATACATAACAACACTTGTACAAATTGGGTGTAGAGGGCACGACATATTTTCGTTTGTCAACATCACTGGAAGGAGGTTCGATCAAGCTTCAAAACACATTTCCCCGACGATGAAATCGACCTAGCTGTGCTATCTGATCAGAAGTTGGGGTTGAAATGGAACTCAATAGCGTCGGATTTTATCTTGATTACTTGTTATTTGGAAGTTTGAGGCATTCTCCGAGTAGATTAAAATAGTACTATACCGAACGAATTCAGGACAAGGGCAGAGAATTTATTGTTACGATCTCCTCCAAGATGACATTGTTATACGGATACCATACAACAATGATTAAAGTGGAATTGAATTTCAGGGTACACTTGTGGTCACATAAAATGGGTTTGTAAACTAAATTTAAATATAAACAAAATCTACGCATATTTAACATATATTTTTTTTCTTAAAATGTATGTATACGTACGTATATTGTCCGCTAGTTTTAGTGCGTAACCTGTCACAAAAAGTTCTACGTGATGCATTGTAATGTTCATTGATCGACCAATTTATGTGCCCGCAAGTGTACTTGTTGTTCACTGAATGTGGCACAAAACTGTATGCAAAATCTAAACCAATTAGCGTGCTTGTCCTATTCATTATTGATAATCGATATTAATTGAATTATATCGCCTTTGGAACAATTATCGTATGGTCATTGAACAACGTGAAGTATTCATAGAATATGTCTTTCAGTCTATCGTTTGTGCGTGCTGCGTTCTTTACACACACCTATAGGATGGAAACTTCACACTCTGTAGTATCTGACACGGTTTTGTATTTTTCATGATTGCGACCATGTGTAATCATTGACCTCGGCTGGTTTTTAGAGGCCACTTTGTATATATATACTTACATTTGCGGTAGACAATCTGGGGCAGTATAATTAATATACCAATATCTTGTCAAGATTCTTCAAACGTCGATCGTATGCCTGTAAATGCCGCATAGATAGAATAGGTTATAATATGTACAAAGCTCAACTAGCTCGTAGACTTTCGCCATATAAGGCAATCTTTTCGCGCACAATTCTTTCCTCTCCTCTCTCTCTCTCCCTCTTGGTGTAACTCGTAATATTATGCCTTCTAAGAGAAAGTACATTTCATAAAAAATATGATCATTTCAGCGGATTCGGTTACTATACTATACCTATGTTGCGTATCATGAATGAAATGGATAATTTACGCTGACACTAGAGCTGAGTCTTGATTGAATTTTGCATCCATACAATAGAATCACAAGATAATGGAAAATTATAATTCAATTGTTCCATTTTGCTCACTCATAGGTTATATCTGCTGTGTGTACACTAGCTTTAAAATTGTCATCATCATTTGATGTGCACTGTATTGTTCTAGAAATATACTGGTGTTTATGTTTACTCATCGGGAATAAATATGATTTGTGTGCCAAAATCTGACACAATTTGTATTATTAATCCCAGAATCAGCAAAGGCGATGCTTGAATGTTTCTTAACTCATTGTTTCGAATAAAATGATAAGTGTGACAAAATTGAACCCAATTTTTTCGACATAATCCCCCCCAATCAGGAAGATGATTTTACCATGTGTGTCAATAGTGGTTCACTATATAAATAGCCTGGTTTCTTGTTATGGCGTACGAATTGTTACAATGGTCGCGTTCTTCTTGCAGGACTCGGGAGCGGGTGGTGTGATCCTTGACGATGAAGCCGCGAGAAATTCAAGAAGGTAAGACAACCTCTAACCATTTAGACTATCTATATTTTGATGTAATAGTTTACAAATACCAGCCGTTTTCGAGTGAACGAATTCAATCACATGATGGTTAATAATAATGATAATCTTTATTGCCATTAGAATTCACATGATACATGTTGTAGAATTATTAGCAATCGTCAATGCTCATAAGAATATAAAGGAAAATCCAATGAGGATACTGTCAACAGTAATAAAAGAAGTACACATTATATCAACTCCCAACACATTACAAACATTTGTATCCAAGAAATTCATCGATAGAGTAAAAACAGTTTATTACTAGAGATTCTTTTAAAGCAAACTTGAATTTCATTTCCGTCAGATTTTTAATATGTGCAGGTAGCTTGTTATATAATTGAATCTGTGAAGATACAGATTTGAGAGTAAAAGAATGAAAAATAAATCAATTATTGATGAATATGTAAAAAGATGAAAATCGAGATTAAATGTGTGGCTATGAATGGCGTAACAGCAAGATAGTATCGATCAAGTAATAAGGAACATGCAGTACGGTAATTTAAAACGTTATTATTAGTTTAATAACATTTTAATTGTGGTGAATTATAATTTACAGAGAGTTTCGTAATTTGTATGTCTATACCTGCATACAAATGAAAATGCAATTACGGTTCAATGCTGAAGACAGGGCTGGTAGTTTTATTAATTCATATATTTCAATTAAGCTAGCATCCGTTCATTTTACATAATTGCTATAGGATCATGCATCTGACCTCTTGGAGCATTTCACTAATCCAAGTGGAATTAAAAGCTAATTATGTCCCACGTGTTATAAAATGAACACATATTTATTTATTTACTTTCAGAGTCACTATACATACCTATCTAAAATTGAAAATTATTTCTTGTTTGATACAATTTGTGACTGGGAAAATATTTTGCCCGTGTGCCCTCGCTTACAATCCAACTTTCAATGATATTATATTTATATGATTTTAATCAGTGTATCGATATTATCTATAATAAATTATTAACATGAAATTATGAAAATAAAAGCATAGTTCATGATGAAAGGTTAGAGCTTGTTGACGTGGAAGTAAAACCTAAAAAAAAAATATTCGAGCTTCACAACGTCATGATAAAAAATAAATTTAATAATGTATGAAAACATGTTGTTACGGGGCTTCCGCTTTATTCTTACTACCTGTTTGCAGTGTATTTCCCATTGTAGGAATACCTCAATTAATAATGATAATAAATAAATAAATAAACCACTTTGAAAAAATAATAGCCAAAGACCAATATTTCGGCAAGAGCTTCTTGCCTTCGTGAGGTAAACGAAACAATTAAATAGTACTTATAACCTAGTGAAAATATTGACAAATCCAAGACTATAGTCCAAGTAAAAGGAACTAAATGTTCAGCAGTGTAACAATGTAGTTTTTTCACCACATTTTAAAAATAATATGATTCATGATGACGTTAAAATAATTATTGTTTACTTGACGACCCTACCAACAGCTAGATTATTCAGGGGTAAATGTGAAATATTTTGTTTTACTTGACATTATGATTGATATATATTGTGTCGAGACCGCCGAGGTGTGAGCTATCTGAGCCACTCTTACAATAGTCTCGTCCCAACTCTGTACCGTCTGTACTCTGCGGTTACAGAAAATGTTCGATCAAGGTATATTCAAATAATTCCCGAAAAAAAATATATACGCACTAATTGATAATATACACTAGCGGATAATGTACACATGCACTACCAAGACAACAATTAGCTTTAGTTGAAATATACTTGGAAATTTTGAAAATTTTGATTTGAATCTCGGAACGAACCATTTTATGTTACCGCAAGTGTACTTGTGTACGTGAAACCTGTACGACTTGTATGCCATATCAATCAGTTCGTCGCGTCTCGGTACTATACGTTATATATGCTGCATGAAGCTGCCTTTTTAAGGAACACCACTTATTTTACAATTCATCTCCGTCGTGCCGTATACAATACTTCACTATATTCTCGGACGCGATCTGGTTTATGGACTTGGATACCTCCTTGTTTGGCAACGATCTGATTCATAGTTATATGGCTGTCTAGATGGACTCGTCGGGAGATATTTGGGATTTTTACATATAAATGCGAGAGCTTTCATTTGCATCCCACTCGAATCCAGCTACAAAGCGATGAGCAATGTTTGTGTTATGTGTTTTCTGAGAAGTTTTTTTTTCTGACTGATCTTGATGGTCTAATTTTATAGACCTATGCCACATGTTTTTCGGTTCTGTTGATGTTGGGCAATCTGCTTCACACGGAAATTAGGTCTATATTCATATTATGAAATATATATATATATATATATCAAGATGATATGTATTCGATTGTATCTGGCGATCCGTCACACGCAAATACAATAATTATGACTTTCCGTTTCAAAATCACTAGTATAGTGCTCGATATCATTAATAATTATCACAAATACGAAATTAACTTTCTCATTTCTTTTATTCATCACATTAATACACGTGTAGGTGTAGTTCCGGAATTCCCTTTCCGATCTGTGTGGTTGATGGCAGATACGCGAGTATATTATACATAACGATTATAACATGCTGGTAACTTGATAAAAAGTAAAAACACGCCACTATTATGAGAAGATGAGCGGTTACTATTAATGTGATGTAAAAAAAACTTTGAAAACTAAAAACTAAATCATCGCCCTGATGTTTGTTCCTCGTAATATAGCTCATTTATAATATACAACATACACATTGCATGCGTGCGATATAACTAGGGAAAGTTGGTGATGAGTTTTTATTTCGTACCTATGGCTATCGAGAAAGTAAACACTGTACATACATGTTATCATACTCTTTTTGTATTGTGCATAAGTCATAACTAAGTACTTGTATAGGCCTGCGTACGTTTAACAGCCACTTTATCAAAAGCACACTGTCATCTACGCACGAACATGGAATTACATTAAATTAATGCACATTTTT
>OZ023332.1:29234217-29324217 GCA_964007535.1 Brachyptera risi | reverse complement strand
ATATAAAAGAAATACCTAAACATCATGTGAACACCTGCGAGAAGGTATTTAGAAACAGAGATATATACATCCATCAATATGTTACTAGCCTTTATTCTTATTGATATTCGCGACGATATGTGGTTGCGAAATAACAATACAGGTGTGACTTGAGGATGTACATTTGTTTATGGTAAAGTACAACTCGTGAAAATGTAAAGGAGTATGGATATGTGTTCAAAAAATATGTTTTTATGATAATGTATACGTACATTTGGTTATGAATTCACGTTTTTATCGCTCCTAAATTGTGACTGCCTACACACAAGTATAACGTATTTTTTTCTAGTGCTATTTTTCAAGTACAACTGCATTCCTTCTGCCGAGTGTGTTCATTAATTAAGATGGAGCGCATTGCAGCCCGACTTGGAAGGACAATTCGCGGCATTGTACTCCAGGGCTTGCACTTTTCCTTCTTTTCATATACGATAGATAATACGTCTCACCGAAGGGCAACTTTTGTGAGTACGTACTTGCTAGAGAAACGCCATAAAAGGTGCATATAACTGCTTATTAATATAGAACGTACAAGGTTGTGGTATGTTCAATCATGTCCAAAGTGTATATAGAAGCACAGCTCTTGATTTATTGCTGGGATGTTATATATGCAGATGAAAAGCAATTTGCCTTTGCTAAAAACGTGCTCGAAGATCGATCTGTCTAACTCTTCGATAAATTTTATACTTGGCTTGAATTTATCGCACGTCCCTCCTTTTGTTTTTCTTCCATTTCTCAACACTTGCAGTTGAAATAATATACCGTATGTGCAATCAAAGTGAAATTAACAGTAAAACGGAACGCGCACAAACTTTCTGGTTATTGTTCGGTGCGTATATAGAGTCGATTTTTTTTTATGTAATCGTTCCAGCTGGATATTTTCGTATGTGGCATGTAAACTGTGTATTAAACTTGACTAATTAAATTAATAATCATGTAAGTTTTCACACAAATTTAGCATATTCTTAATTACCATATCTACGTCATAATTTATATAACAAAGTGACAAGCTGGGTGGGTATAAGGAGGCGTTTAACAGGAGATCGCCGATTCCGCCTTATATACATCTTTATTTGTCGCCGTATGCTGTCTCAAGTGATAACCTGTCAAGGAGCTTCAAAAAGTTCGATAGATAATGGTGATAATAATTATTGATTGCTTAACGACCCTAACAACAGCTAGGTTATTTGGGGGTATGAATGAGCAGGTGATAATGAAACGAAGAAGGGATGATAACTGAAAGATCTTATACCTTATGCAAAATCTTTATGCGGGTTTCAAATCCACGCACATCGGTGACTATATATACAGTTTGGGGCGCGTAAAGTTCGATGGAAGCCGAAACTATAACTATATCCTGGTCGGTGAATTATAAGGAAGCTGGGAATTGAACACATATATTGTATGTCCTTACATTCATCTGTTGCTCTTACGGAAGTGTCATAAACCGTCCAGATCTCGAGCTAGGAACTGTTGAAACCCCACGAACTGCAATGCATTTCATGGCTTTATTGTTCATGATGCTCTTATATTGATTGAATGAGGTATAGGTATAATACGTGAAGACCTTGGTATTAAGCATAAAGCAACACATCCTGCTGACCGGAAATGTGGTGCTATATTGTTGTGCAGCCGTGTGGATAGATAGTAGGACTTCGAGCACAATCATAGCGAAGAATGGTCTTCTTTACCCTTGACATTCGTTCTGTGCATTAATGTATTCTTCCGTTTAATATTCAGAATGTGTTTCCAAATTACTAATGAATATTTAAATAGTAGCACAAGGCATTTGATTCCCAGTTAGCATAGGTTTATCAAAGTAAGAAATCATCATTTAGCTCGCAAAACTGATTAAAATCAAGGAATTATTACTCATTTCAAAATTTTAAATGAATGTATAGTGAAAAAGCATGTTATAAATGTCGCGTTTTCACTCAAACAGTCAGCGAGTTACTAAGCATTTTTTGTGATGTAAGTTTCCAGGAGGGCAAAAATTCAGTGAAGAATTTATAAAGTAGAAAAACAAATCGTGTTTTATGACTATAGATTTTCATTAAATAGAACTATTGGCGTTTGAAGGCAGAAAAAAAACGTATTCAGAGATAGCAAAAACGCTATATATATATATAAACTTCAAATATCCCAATCCAACAACAACAAAAATCTACTAAAACCAATCTTGAGTCTTGACCAATCTAGAGAAAACCAATCTTGATAAACCAGTCTTATGCATCCCTATTCATGAGGGCATATCTGAACCCATACAGTGATGTGTTCGTCGCCGTTGCATGACTTCCAATTAAGTCTGGTACATCCGGCGCGTGCCTCCTCGAGAGTCATTGGTGCGTCATTTAGATTGTTTTACTCGTAAAAAGAGCTATTCGGACTACACAAAGACTTACCCGACTTGAACCTTATTCCAAGTTGTCTCGTCCATTGTATACATTACTCATCTATGCGTCTCCTTTCGTTGACCCATGTCTCTATCCACAAGAGATGACGGTTCCGATCGACCGACTTCCCTATTCCACAGCACTAGCGCACGGCTGGTTCGCTCCACCATCTCTCGTGAATACTAATGTAGTGTGCAGTAAAACTCGAGAGTACAAAGTCCGGTTAACCGTATTCTGGAAGTCATGGAAACAAGTCAATATAGCATGTGTAGCTGCGTGTGTGTATGCTGATAACAACTTCCATCACATTGATGGTAATTTCTGCATTAGTGAAATATCAGTTATCATAGATAACTTTTTTGTGAACGGTATGAGATCATAGAACGGCACACAGATCTATATCTAGACCTCTAGAAAAATAAATTATTTACTTAGTATCTTTTCATTTTCAAGACATAGGCCTACAGTTGGAAATGGTTTGTTTCCAGCTTTTTGCCTATTAAAATTTTACGACATACGCCAAGGTAAATATTTCTTATGTATACCATCTTGAAGGTATCAAAAAAATGGCGTGTTTCCGTACGGCCTACTTGGAATTGTAATATCTTGCTATCGTTCAAAAGTTAATCTCATATAAGAAATTATTATTTCACTGAATCGACTATAATTTCATTGCAGTCATTCAAGGCTGCAACCGCACTACGTTGCACTTCCAAAAAAAAAAAAAACTGGATTCAAACTTATGGATGGTGTTTATTATGTGTCCTTCAGGTCATTGTACGGTTTTTGAGATGCATGTTACAGGAATTATGACTGCAAAAATAAAAATGAATATCAACTATGAAAACATTTATTGCGAGTTCATAAGATGAATTCACTCCAATCACGAGTGGTTTCGGAGGCCGATCAACATGAACATGACGGGCTCTATATGCTATTTATCATTTGCTCTATTTGCTATAGTGATCTTATATCACCATTTCGGATACATCACGTTTAAGCATGTAACCATGTATGCAGTAGTTTAATTAAAGTTCTTGGTAATCGATTTCACCTGAGCTAACCACGTTTTAAAAATGAATATTAATATACTCTCAATTTATAAGGCGTTGAAACCGTCGTAGTTTCGCATGTTAATTTGGCAGATTTGGTTATGATGACCGTTATAGCACCAACATTAATTATTAGCTTATATACTGTATCCTATAATAATAATTGTATATCTTTATCAGTTTACAAAAGACTCCAAATCGGATTGATCGCTAAACGCTTTATACAAACCAATTTATTATTATATCAATCTCAGATAACCAAATAATAAAAATTGAAAATGAAGTATGAATAGAATAAATAAATAAAAGAACTAATTGTAATAAAAAATGAAAATTGGTAGGAATCGCAGTGTATACCGATACTTCAACGAATGTTGGTGATCTCAATCGACAACTTACTCTCGTGAATATTTTCTTCACCTGAATATACACTTTTATCGATCTATAATAACATTTATTATGAACTTCATTTTTAATAGGAAGTGGCGCATTTCTTCGTTTTCTTTGTGTGGCTTGCGTGCTGGCAAGTTTATGCCCTTGGTTGGACAACCACAAGAGCTATAATATCTTATTCTTATTTTATTTTATTATATTATTATGTAGGTCTACAAGACGAGCGAGTTGAGATACCAGGTGCGTGGAAAAGATGTGTGCCGACATTTCCTCCTTGCTACCTCGTATATATATATATATATATATATATATATATATATATATATATATATATATATATATATATATATATATATATATATATATATATATATATATATATATATATATATATATATATATATATATAACTATATTCATCGTACCATTACATGCAAGGCTTACGAATTATCCAGTTTCCTTTGTCAGACAGATGCTTGCCCACTTTCCAGTCATATTTTGATTAAAATTTTCTTTTTAGGTTTTCTAGATTTTTTCATTTTCGAGTCATATTTTTATCACGATTTTCTTTGTAGGTTTTTGTAGTGTCTTTCATTTTCGAGTCATATTTTGAATACAATTTTCTTAATAGGTTTTCTAGATTTTTTTTCACTTTCGGGTCCTATTTTTATTGCGATTTTCTTGGTATGTCTTCTAGATTTTTTACTTTCGAGTCATACTTCCTTTGTAGGTTTTTTCTATATCGTTTTATTATTAATCAGTCATTGTTTTTCCAAGGGCTAAGGCTAAAGATGACATGATGGGATTATTTAGAGGGTGCACCATACAAGGGCAAGATCTGAGCACCCTGAAAGAAAACATCGTAACTCATTTAACAAAGAGTAAATGTTGAACTCATGTTTTGAGGGACTTGATGATTATACAATTCAAGTTGGAATTCAGTTGGAGATGAAGAACATCAATCGAAACCTAGTCTCTGTCTTTTTTACTTCCAAGTCATGTCTATACCTTAATTCTTTTATTCAATTTAATAAATGTCTTCATATTTATTTTCAGTGTGATGCTATCATTTTTTCAGTTAAATGTTGACCTATATGTCTAAATTATTTATTCGACCGGTGCCTATTAAATTAGTGTATTTCACATCTCAGTATTTATACAATTTACGATAATAGACAAGGTTTGGATACAGATGTTTTTGTAACAGAATTAGTTGAAATTGCTTGTCTGGTTCAGGGTAGCATACTCGCTTCATTCGCTTCCTTTTCTGTGTCGTTAGTATCAGGAAGGGTGCGATCCAGGTATATGATAGAAGGGTGCTAATCAGATGTGATTTTCATTTTTTTTTTCTCACAAGGGGGGGGGGAGTGTTTCCTGTGTCCCCGAACTGTCACTAAGAATAAGTTGGCATCAGCTGTGTGCCGTGTTTGAGATACTTGTGGGGAGATACAGTCACGGTCATCACACTACTTTTCAACACTATATTCCTGTAGGCAATAAACACACGATGTGTTGGACGGCTCAATCTCTGGAAGTCATTTGTGCTTCACGTTCACCTAGATTTACGTTTCCCACGTGGTTAGGCCGTCCTTTTTACGCTCAATTACTACTTCACTGGCAAAGATGATTGCTTTTATAGCATCTTTTATATCTACCGCAATGTTTAGAGATATGAGAATCTGTAAAATCGCGTCCGACTGGTCACTGAACTTGAAAGAAATCACAATAATTTCACTCTGGCTCGCTTTGCTGATTACTATACAAGGTTTTAACGTTTTAGGTTCAAACTGGTTTGATCATCGAAGACCATGGACTGTAATCATCGACGAATGTAGGCTATCCTACTTCATTTGTATCGGTTGGGGAAGGGAGGGGGGAGGGGAGGATCAAGTGTTTTTCAATATTTTTTGTTCACTTTACATGATCAGAGGGTTTCAACGATCCGCATGAAACTTCCTTGTTGATTATCCAAATTTGTATATGTTGACACATACTATTGAGAAATAAACATTTCAGAAGTTCGCTGAAAGAAAATATCGATCGAGTAGGAAAAGAAATACGACTCAGTCGGATGCCGTCATTCGACACTGAACGATTCGTGAGGATTGTGAACCAAAGTTCACCGAAATGTCGAGAAAAGAGGTTCTTTTCAGAACCAAGCAAATTTTTCTTACCAAGGGCAAATAACCGCATCTGACAGGACTCTTCTTCATATATATTTATATATATATATATATATATATATATATATATATATATATATATATATATATATATATATATATATATATATATATATATATATATATATATATTCATAATATATTCAGGCCTACATAAATATCATCAAAAATCATACTCATCATTCTCACACCTCACGCAATAGTAATAGGCTAGCCAGAACAGTTGGTGTGCCTTGTCATGATGTCGACAAGGAGAACAAAACGACTTTCGAGTATACGATCTAACGAATCCAAATATTATATTCAGTTTATGAAACCTCGTGTATTTTGCACAGTACCGTGATTGCTCACAGAATATTGTAGTTTCAGACCGATGATTCATGTCCAGAAGTATGTTCTCTAGTTTCGGCTAGAAATCGAAGGAGATCAAAAGAATGATGGAGATGTAGGTGGAAACCACGTAGGAGTATAATCACACTCACGAAAACAAAGGATTCAGGCTGTTTCAATCACGATAGAAGAGAGGTAACATCACTTCGGTTGATGGTTATCGCCAAACCGACCATCACTGCATGCACTCACACACACACACACACACACACACATACACTTTAATCGTGACGTCATAATCTCATCTCGCCACTTTAGGTCACGGTCGTTCTTGTTCGTCTAATGGCCTTCCTCATGCTCGTCGTCTTGTAGGTTTATAGGCCTGATGAACATATTCAAATACAAATCTACAAATGCACAGTTTCCATTGTTCGTGCAGTATTTATAATGTGCGACCACAGAAAGCCATTCCGTTGTACAAGGTACATGCGCGTTCACCACTCTAATTACACGGTATGGAAATAAGAGCAGATATATATATATATATATAGTTTTTTTTTTTATGTGGAAGGGTTGTTCAACATTTAAAGTAGTTCTGTATTGGACGTTGCATGCAGAGTGAACTCGGCACTTGTGTGCCATTGTTGTTGGCACTTCAACTTCTCTTGCATGAGTACGTGATGGGGACAAGGGGATACTTGATTGCATATATATGCGCAGTGCTTCTGATCTGATTCCGTTCCACGCCACGGAGTCTATAGTTGAGGTTTTTCTTTTTTTTCTTGGATCGGCGTCGACAATATAAAAGCAACTTGTAGTGAAGAATATAAATTATATATATATATATATATATATATTTAGATACCGACCGTATAATGTGTTCTCTATAATGAGTAATGACATACATTTTATAGCAAGTAGGGCCTACATGTTAATTTTGACGTTTTTTTTTACTTGCAACCACCACATGCATCCAAACATGAATATGTCCTAATATTTATATTTGATTAGATAATTGTTCGAGTTTTATATAGTTACAGTAACTGAAAAAAAAATCGATTACGCTTTTCTTATGTTGCTGCTAATTGATTAATTAAATAAATAAATAGTAAATTAGTTTCACAAACTGAACAATCTCTACGCAGGACTCGGGGGACATGGTGTCAATGCTCTATTTATATAAAGAGCCTAAACGTCTACTTCGTGCTAGTAGGTCACGCGTTATATAATACCTGCAGCAGCACCTTTTTGATGACTTCGTCATCTCTTATCTCACGTACAATACCTATATGAGGACCTTATATTTTCTGTCGAGCCACATTGTCTACGCGGTGGCAGAATGTTCACGGTTTTCATTACGAAAGAAAAGGTTGGCTATACGATACGACCTCGAGCTCATCGCGAGAGAAGATTACTCATTTACATCTCTCGTGCATTAATAAATGACAAAGTAGTCGAAAGAAGTTAGTCAAATTCACAGCTGTGTGTGTCGGAACCGACACGTTGCTGGAGAATTATGCTGATTACGCGAAACGAAATCAATTCTGACGTTTGGTACACCACTCAGATTTAGTCATTTGTATGCCTTGCTAACCGTGCAGATACTCGCAGACCATATTGTGTGAAAAATATTCACGTCACATGAAATGTAATTGACATCGGAAGAAGTATGATCTTTGTTTTTACTTTTTAGACATTTTTGGCACAAATTGTAATTTCCAAGTAAAACGCATTGGATGCACGATTTGACCTCAGAACTTCATTTTGTTTTTTGAAAATGTTCGTAAACGACTGTCATAGTTGAAATTTGATTGAAGATTTAATATGTATGTGCTTCAAATTTGTGATGAATAAACGATATAAAGATATATAAGATATATAGAGGAAAAAACGGTTGTAAGTTAACAGTTGATGCTGTGATTGTGCTGCTGGTATTGGAGGCCATAGCGAAAGCGCACACAATAGATGTACAGATTTAAATTGTAGAGCCAAGATAATTGAATATACCCTCGAAATTACCCTGCATCGAACAGCTACCCTAAACATAATTATCAATCTCGAAAAATACCATGTAGCCTAATACTGACTTGGGTTTCATAAGACTGAATTAGTCAACTAGATTTATACAATATTCCACTCTACAATCTACCGTCATATTAGGCGTCTACAGCTATGAAATTGAAATGACGTGACTATATATATCGACCTAAATTTGTTCAAATTCGAACATTTGAATAATTAGTTGAAAATCGAAATGATTCATGTCGTGACAACTATATATTCCAGTCGAAAGTTGCTTGTCGTATTGTCTTAAAACTCATTGTGATTCAGTCACCTACATTGTATAGTACTCCGAATCCAGACTCAGTGTCGAGCAAATATCAAAACGATTGCAATCACGTTTCTAGTAGGCGGAAGTAAGTCTGGTTGATAATAAAAGTATAACCGCTGAATACGCGGATGCCCACATGGGATGATAACCGACGACCTCACTCTCTGCACACTTTCACCATATCAATTTGTCACTTCCAATTCGATCGCTAGTACATAGTTTTTAATATCAACAAACAATACGTTATACTTTCTCTCTATATAGCCATCAATTTTGTCATGGTCGATTATACCACGACACATGAAGTATAAGTTATATTAATATATGAAGTGGATGTTTTTGTCGCTGTCAATAAGCAGGACGACCGGTGTACCAAGTTTTCTTCACGAGGATGGCTGTATAACAACGGTGAACATCGTAGTAACGGTACTCATGTTCAAGTAAATTGAATTTATATATACTCAGTATTAAAGTCATGAATCACGATTGTGCGGAAGAAGCGAAAGAACAGAATCTATAAAACGGTGAGAACTGAAGTAGGCCTATACACCGACCGGTTTCGTCGACTATACATTTCTTGTCGATAACGATGAAAATAATAACAATAACAATACTGACAATAACAAAACAACAGTATTAGTGAGAATGGTAGATCAGTAGCTAGCGCACTGAACTGTCATTCAGGAGACCGGGGTTCGATTTCCGACATGGTCGATCTGACGGAGGTTTTTTCGTCGTAATGCGTTACGAATTTTTAGAGGTCATGCAGAGATCATGATTTTTTTTGATCAATCCAAAGTTGGACTGATTAATAAACTATCAAAAAACCGAATACAACAATAATCTTGTATAATATCTCCCTACCATCTCGTTCATAATTCAATGTTAGTTTTTGTCAATACCGTGCGTCATTGAACTCAATATATAGATAAACACAATATCTTGGACAAGTGGCATTTTAGTTTAATTGTGTTCAATCTCCCCATTACATCTGTCCACCAAATTGACAGCCATGTAGCATCTTGAAGCATCAGCTGTTCTTCATTGGATGATGACCCCAGACCCGTATTACCTAATTGATTAGCATGGAATCTGTATTCGTATGACCTTTGATTGTTTCAACTGTTGAATCTCTTGTCGCCAGCCTGATTGATAGACTGTCGTAGAATTTGATTGGTCCTGAATTGAATATCAATAATAAGTAATAAAGATCAATGTTCTTATGATTGTGTATTTTAATGGATTAATTGCCGTGTACGCTGGCGGACACATAAAATATTTTTCTCTAAATTAGAATAATTGAAATTATTATTAGAATTGTGAAATAGAACATGTAGTTCACTAGCTTCAACAATTATTTTTGTCATAGACAGTACTTGATTCTGGACACTACTTTTGGTGCGGTTGCGGTCAGATCAAGTGGTCGATCAAGATACATTAAAATTCATCATGAAAAAAATATACTGATTTTATACGCACTGTAACAGAAGACAATGTACGTAACGTACTCCATGCATGGTCTATGAAAAAATAGGCGATTAATTGTGCGTAGATTTTTATTCAAATTAGCATTTTAATTTCGATTCAACCATTTCATCATGTGACCGCATTTGTACATGAACAGTACTAGTTTCAGTGCGTAATATCAGTATTTTTTTCAGGATGCATTTCAATTTTTAACGTGACGTTACCAATCAATTTATGTGATACACACATAGTCGGTGCATTTGTTTGTGCATTGATTATATCGCTAACCCGTTGGTATGCATGTCTATTTGTTATGCCATCCGCGTTGTTCCATCATTACGTCAGGAAAACTGATTCACACATATCTGCCATCTAGTATACAACATCCGATGCATCGTGTTTGTTGACCAAAAATGTCTAAACAGCCAATCGACCGACTACTTTCATTTTAATGCCCCTTCGATTTCAAAAACATGACATTCTATCAATTGTGGGCTGTTTATTAAATTTTCGAAATTTCCAATCAGGGTATATCTCAAGTAGCATGGATCTAGTTGACCAATGAATAAGTCCCGCTCATCGCCAGTCTTTGATGAATGCATCGACTTGAATTACATAGGCTCACATTTTAAATTGAAATTAATCATTTTGTATTCTAGAAACTGAAAAAAGTTTGAATTTTACAAAAATTAACCTTTGTCGAATGATTATATATATGATTATATATATATATATATATATGGGGTGGTAAGATCGCCCTTGTGGTGCCCCGTCCAAACGATCCTATCTTTCATCCATAGCCTTAATTGGGGAACAATGATTTTGTATCAAGTTTCGATGTTATTAAAAAATATATATATATGAGTCGTGTGGCTTGTTAGAATATACTTCTTGCACGCGTACATTTTATTAGAATGAATATACGTTTGTAGAAATGGTCTGAAATATGACTGACTTGTATTAATGATGTTCACAAACGTCGGAATGTACATTACGTCAGCTGATGAGCTGTTGCAGATAGAAGATGAGCTTTGTCTAGCTTGCGGCCATTTTCCAAGATTGGCGTTGTTCTCCATACAAGAGAGGACAAAGGAATTCCAAATAATATCAGATGCTCGAGCTGCCTCTTAATATTCATCGTAATTACCATCTCTCTATGACCTTTTATGCTCATGAGTTCTTTATGCTCTGTTTCTACGTGACATTATAAAGGTTATTTTATTTTTAAAAAATCATGAATTATTATTTTCTTCATTTTTTGAAAGTTTGACTAAATTGGCCAATTTAATAGTGTCGAGCATAAAGGGCATGGCAAGTTTTCACTCATAATAATAACGTCGTGATTGTGATCTTTACCGAATTTATAAATTGAGTAAAATCATTTCATGGAGAATTATACATGTAGGCCTATCGCCCTTAAAAGTCACGAGTGATAGAAAGTGCAGCTTATCGTCTGATAACTATTATTGTAGAAAAATCCCATAACTTATTATATTATAGTTGAGAGTGGAAGCTAACCTTCATTCATTTCTATGTATATATATACAAAGTTTAAATACAAAAGAAGAAAAGATCTTGTTCGTGACCGGGTATCCAGTCGAGTGGCACAACATCAATAAAAACAGTCTCATGGATTGGATCATATTATTTTCTCTTTCATCGGCTTCACACGACAACCACTGGCAACCAGAACGAAATCACCTCCTAAACAATTATTGTGGCTGACACACCGTGTTGAAGCTACCTGGTGAATAGACGCAGGTCGTGAAAAAACCTGTGACGAATAATATTCAGTTTCGTTTAAAAGATCTGACTAAAAACATTAGGGAGAAAAAAAACACTGTAATGACTTCAGCTCTAATTATGACTATTTTAAATGAAAGTTATAATTTTCTCACTCCCAAGATACCGAGTACTTACACTTTATAGGTTTCTTAAAAGTTAAAACGTGATTTTAAAATGGATTCGATGGGAGTTATTCCGTCGATTACTGAATCGCTCGAAATGTACTTTTCAAGTATTTCTCTTTACTACATCACGATGTATACCGTATCGTGTATTTACATTACGCCAAGAAAGGCACGGCAGCAAAATTTCACAATATTCTAAATATTTTCAGCTATATGTAACCACAAGTCCGAATCTAATTGCTTGTTATGTTTTATAATGGCCATGTGAATATCAATTATATGGAATATCATTTGTCGTTCATATCCATATTTATAGCAGCGTAACTGCTCAACCGTAGTTGCAGTTCGGACGTTTTTAGACACATGTTTAATTTTAATGTAAACGTCGTTTTCCTCAAGTTGCGACATCGCTTCCGTGTGGGTTCTCGTTGTCCGCGCTTCCTGCCATGGCACCTGAACAATAATTATTCATCACAGTCGAGTTACGTTCTGACTTCTGACTACTTCTGTTATTTTTGTTTTTTTTGTTACTGTTTTAAACAATTGATGATTGATCTGGTTGGTGATTGATCTCTGTCAAATTTAGTCAACGTCTGTCCAACAAGATTGTCGAGACTAGTGGCGGACATCGTGAATGCGCGCTATATTAGGTCAGATCGAGAAGCCAGTGTCCCGTTTTGGTCCTCCCTCACAGAAATGCACCGGCCATTTCCCGCGAAGCTTTTAATATTTTATAAATAGCCAACCTCTATTTTCGATACGTTGGTAGTTATATAGGAGAGTGGATTCGGTTAAAATTGAAGCAGGAAGGACAGACTGGATTGACTCCGAATGAGATTCGGGCCAAGGTGTTTTGTTGTTTGATGGGGTAACATTGACTACACACAACAGATGATTAAAATTATGAATTTCCTTGGACCCAGAGGCTTCGTATTTTAAGATGTTACTTAATTAGAGTGAACTATTTTCAGATTGTCTGCGAGTAATCGACCTATTTTGTACGTGTCCATCACTACTTTTCGATTTCAATGTCATCCCTCTGCTGTAGTTTCGTTTTGCTACTGTTGCTATGCTCTGCACATATAAATTAGTATGATTATTAGAGATAAAAGATTAGGAAGCATCCATACTGACCACAATATGACTTCATGCAGTAGAGATAAACTTGTCAGTTGTCTATCTATAGGGAACAATCTTCCTCAACTATTATCAATTGGTATGTATTTGAAATATTCAACATGTTTTGTACTTATTGTTTTCAAATTATTCAAATTATTTTTCATTTCAGTTCAGTGTAGCCTAATTATAGTCTACATTATTCATGATATTCAAATGTTTAATTTTCCATATTATGAATTATCAGTGACGTATTATCACTTGACTATATGTCTGCCTATATCAGCATTATCTTCTATAGCAAAGCTATTATATAATTCTACCAAAAGATCGTTCTCTTGATAGGTCTATGTGTTAATATTATACAGTGCCTATACCATATTTCCGTACCTATATATTGCCGCCTGGCATATACTCATTTTATTCACCTGGTGTTTGTGGTCAAACAGCTCACACTATAATGTAGAATAATCATGTCCTTATCACTGACACGCCTATCAAGAAAATATTACTGATAAGTACAGCAAGGTATGTTTTTTTTATGTAATGCTTATGACTAATCGTTGGTAACTGGTGATATTCGAGTGGTATGATCGGCAATTCGAAAATCCTATCAGTTTTTAGTGCTATGTCGTAGGTAGTGGTTCTGTGCAGGCCTCATTACTCGACGTGTGATTTAAAATAGTTTCCAAAGTGACCAAATAATGACCCAAAATTGACCAAAGTGTGTGTAAAATGTTAGCGATATCTCACTGACAGAACGTTCAGAGTCGCCGAGAAGTTTTTCGTAAGAACCTGCGAAATGTAATAGACCTAAAATACGATATGTATGACATGTCTTTTTCGTTTGGAACATTTTTTAACAATAATAAAATATAGTTGCGAATAATTATAATGATTGTACATTTCAGTGCATATTATTTTGGTGTATAGAGACGAAATCAAATGTGAAAAGGGCCAAAAAAAGGTGACATAGCGACCAAATTCCGCCAAAAGTGACTTCTAGTTATAAAATATAGTAACCATGCAGTTCTGAGTCCTGTACGTGTACATTGAGTCTGTTTCGTTTAGTGCAGCATATAGATCGCTTACATTGAGGATCAGTGTGTACCTATAGCCGAGGCGCCGTGATTTAGGGACGCTGCACGCTACTTCACCTGTCGGTTGGACGTCGCGGCGCCATCACGCCGACACGACGTTTGTTTCGATAATTGACACGCGGAATTCCCGCATCGAACTATAACTTGGTCGATCCTAAAGCACGGGGTAACAACCTCAGCCAGCCAGGTGATGATGATTATTCGTCGCCTAGCCTCCTTTTTCGTACCAATGCGTGGATTATTTATACATTCGGATGTTCTTTGTTCGTCCGTTACCAAATAGTAAACACGGAATGCTAAACTTAGAGAGACCTACATCGCACAGCATTGTTGTGGCATTTGTTTATATGCTGTTACATCAATTATTTATAGGTATGGTAGGCCTATGTTTTGGTTTCCTGTAAGATGAAACATACGTTTTATATTTTATTTATTTGTATTTTAATAAATATTATAGTACGCTTATAGGCCTACTAAGTTGCTTTTTGTTATGTTCCCACGCTTGAAGTGTGATGCATTAAAATTTATAGTAAAAACATATATCGTACTAAAAAACAAAACGAAAACACAGAATGTTACATACATGAAAAATAAAACATAAAACATGTATGATGTATAATATGTATAATATTTATGTATAATTGGCTTCTGCCACGTAAAAAATGACTAACAATCGTTACCATAGCAATACAGCGAACTGGTGGACTACCAAATATTCTGATTGGTCAATTCCAACTGGTGGACATTGTTGTCTGTCTCTTTCAACAATGAGTGACGTCACTTGACAGAAGCCTATACATAAAACCACATAGATTTATGATAGCTTTGAGCGAAGCCTCCTACATTATTATCGCAATAAGAGTTGTAATCATAATCATGAAAATTTATTCAAATTGAATTAGGCACAGAGCGTTCTTCTATACAATCGAAAATACTGTTTAGGCCTATTCCTATCGTGACATCATGCTGGACAGCTGTACAGTCAGCTATAAATAGTAGAATTAATTTTAGTTGTCCAATTACTGTTTGTATGATCATGTTTTTCGTGTTTATTCATATCTTAACATCTCTGCATGAATGTAATTTGACAAATACTCAAATATTTAAAAAAATGCATCGTTATAAATAATTCTGTTCTGCTGAATTTTTAGCTTCCAAATAAGAAGAAAAACATTACTTTTCGTTCTTGTTAGAATATTTTGTATCCGTCTGAAAATCGAAAGCCCTATTCCACGAAAGTGATAACTGATTGTTCTTCAATATTTCATTGAGTGCATTTAGCTTTTACTCGGTCAGTCCCTGTAAATATATATATATATATATATATATATATATATATATATATATATATATATATATATATATATATATATATATATATATATATGTGTTGTGTGCCCGGTTATGGTTGATAATCGAACGTTAACCTCATACTTCTAGATTACGTTGAGCTGAACTGCAGGTAGACCTATACGCGACAGTCGAGAGAAACTATAATCGACGCCAATTATTTTGTCATGTAACTTGATAAAAAATGCGTGGTGTGAAAAAGCGAACGGAAATCATAACCTAGCTGTTTATATGCCATGGCTGATGATCCGTGGATCCACCTTAAACGTTAACAAGCTAATTACCTAGACAATCTTTTCATTTTTCTCACATCTATTCTATGTTCAAGCTTGGAGTTGTTTTTATTTTACATTTTTCGAAAGTGTAAGAGGACAGTATTCTGTTTTTGAGACATATATGCACTAAAGAGTTAATGATTGTCCTCGAATATTAAAATAAATAATCGTTGTTGGAAAATAACCCTATTAGAAAAAAACGAATAGTTAGTTGAACAACATTTATTTATTAGTACATCTTGGCACCTTTCCACGTCTGTTGACAAAGATTTATGAATGCACTTCGACCCTGCTCGCAACAAAGTAGATATGCACTGTCCCGTACCGTCATTTATCTTCTCTCGCAGGACGTAGTTTCACTCGAATCGGAGTGAGACACTTTCCTCTTGAATCGGTTCCGTATGCTTGGTCGGATAGTTGGTTAATCACCAGATCTGGTGCGCGGATTGTCAGCGTGGCATTTTTTGTATTGTTTTATTAACGTTTTCAACGTTATTAATATGCCGCGATATAATTTTCCTCAATTTGGGTTAAGAATAACAATGTAGGATCGATTTGATGATTGCTTGCTAATTGATTCCATCAACAGCTATTTTTTGGGGGATGCAGTGTTGAATACAGGCATACCTGCGGGGGGGGGGGGGCTTCGCTCCCCGCAGCTCGTCGTTTACCCCCCCCCCTCCCGAGATGAAAAAACATTAGGCACCAAGTGTATTTTTGAGGAACTTATAAAGGTTGGTGGAGTTTCCCCCCCCCCCCCCCCCGGGAAACACAAAAGCTCCCCCGCAACAAAATATCTGAATCTGTATGCGCGGGTGATAGCTGAATGTTCACAGAAACTCTTCCCGTATATGCGGGACTCTAAACTCATTCCGACTTGACTTAATTCTCTGCAGTGTCTTATCCGAATGAGCTACAGGTGGCGGCAGATAGGGTCGTTTGAACCGGGCACCCAGTGGCGATCGTACTACTCCGGGTGATGGATGAATGTTTACAGAAACTTTTGCCTCATATGCGGGACTCGAACCCAGTCCCGACTTGGCAGTGTCTTTGCCGAATGAGTGGTAGGTAGGATCGTTCGAATTGGCCACCACAATGGCGATCGTACCACTCCGGGTGTCAATTATCGCGTGACAATAGAACGGAAACATGCCATTTACCGCAGGCACCAAAATGAGCCATTTGTCCGAATCAAGGTCTCGTCATTATGTGCTCGAAATTGATTGTTTGGTATAAATGCTGATCGGATATTATCGCAGTTCGATTAGATTCGTCACACCTGCTTAGAGTTAAACCGGACCAGCAACCTCTAGTTTTTTTTATTTTATTATAGTAGATAATGTATTTTGCCCAAGTTAGTTGAATGTGTGTGTGTGTGAAACGGTCAACGACGCATGAGTTTACGCACAGTCTGTTTGATTGGTTTAGTTTCGACCTCGGTTTCGACATATCAACTCGTGTGAAATAATAGATGGACTAATAATTCGACTTTCAACTAGTTTGGAAACTCTATTGTAATGTATAGTATTAAGCCGATGTAAATAATCCACCTAATCAAGTCGGCCATCCGAAATGAACACATGTATAAACTGCTTTCATAAAAAATAGATATTTTGTAAGTCACATGTGTAAAATATCTACCGTGTTTAAACAATAATGTAAAGATTGAATATACGTTCAGCGAGCATGTAGCATTGTACTTTTGTCCCGCGCCGTTGTTTCAAAACAAACAAGATGTTTGCACTTCATGTAAGTACATGATGTTGGTACATGCTATCATCATAGTCATCATTTATAAGTTTGAAGTGATGAGAGATGTTTGTATCAATTCGAAAAACTATAATGCCATTTGCTGCAATGATCGTCGAATTAATGACACATGGATTGTAAGATTGATGCTTCTGTTATAGTAGCCAAGTGATCTACGCCGAGGTTACGGGATTATTAACTTGATTTTAAGTGGATTGAGTTGAAATCGTCGAGGCTGAATAGTTTTTTCATAGACAAGCTGTGGTTAGATCTAGTTGGCACTTATTATGTTGGATACTGCGCCGTTTGGTTATCACATTTCCACAAATATTCTGAAAATAGTTTGTCGCAACGACAACGTTTTGCATGTTTCATTCTATTTCTCTTTTAGCTCTCTGTTCAATATTGTTGTAGCTACATTCTCTGTTGAATTCTGATTTTGAGTTTGGAATTTTTATTTACCTCATCTATATATAGACTATAGTCTCTAGGTATTCTCTGATTGATAACATCTAATAGACGTGTGTGAATTTGTTCCTAGAAGTATATATTCTCCTGACCTGGCTCCTCCACCAAATATATTTAGTACCAAACTTGTTTGTACCGATTTTTCATTCATATTTTTTTCTGCTAATTAATGTAGGTCTTTATGTCAGTGGTGCTTTCCAAGTTCCTACTTGCAAACATTTTACAAAAATTCATAAATAGGCCTAATTCGCGGCCTAATTGTAAGATTTGCAGAGATGTGGCGATGTACCAATGGTTCGCTGTACGTGTCTTAGTTTCAAGAACTAATGCGAACAAACTAGCTGTTACGCTTAACCTCGCGATTGCGACGCATAATTAGGCGCATCAACTCTGCATGCGTGGACGTCCAATGTGTAGCGTCGGCACGTGTCCATATTAAATGTTTGTTTTCTTTTTTTTTCACAATGACGCGAGTCTTGTTGTCATTATGCCAAGATGTATACCGTCTTGGCGTCAAGGTTGTTTTGTGTGTGTGTGTGTGTGTGTGTATGTGTGCAACAGCTGAGAAAGAGAAATATGCTCAGTCTGTGGTCAACACGGGAAGGTGTCAGTTGAGCGTTGTCAGATCCGTGAGTGTGTTTGTGTGTGTGTGTGTGCGCGCGCGTGTGTGTGTGTTCGAAACACTGGTATACTGGTTGACATTGAAGTGCTTTACCTTCTTTGTGTGCGCACACAGTGTAGTCGTCACTGGTAATTTGGGATATTTGCTCATTCACCATGGCGACATCAGGTACGAATGAATGCAATTGTGGATATTGATCAAATCATTTTAGGATACAAAATTGACTGTGTTTCTTATGCAAAATGAATGGAAATGTCATCAAAAATGTTATCGTCTCAGTGTGAGATGGTACAAACGCCCTTCTCCAGCGTCTAAGGGAGAGAATCTGTTCCTCAATGCAAACATAATATTTCCAAGTATTTATTCCAGAGGTCTTTCACGCTCAAGTTCGTTTATATTCCACTAAATGTAAAGCAAAATGTAGAAAACAACGCAGGTACTTATTACACCTTTAGCTTGTGGCATATATGTGGGCTGCTATAGCATGGATTGCCACAACAGCTAACTGGAAAAGAGGTACGATGCCCAATTATGTCATGGCGATGGAATTGTAAGAAGTCATCGAGAGTCGTGACGGTACTTACAATTATGTGGTGGGATATTGCGAAAACCACAAATTTGTAAATAATGAGTAGTAGAAAATAATATTGTAGGCTAGATAAGTAACATCCTAAAATTGGTGGTTTCCTATATTTGAACGTCCCAGTCGACTCTCGGAAATAACATCCAATTCCGGTAGAGATAATTTTTTGTCAAAAGATTCCTTGTGGGGGCTCGAATTCGTCCATGTTAGACATATAATTTGGAATTATAAAATTATTGCCTGGAAACATTGAGCTGTGATGGGTTAGGGTTTGTTGGTTACTTGGACTAGGGTTTCTTTTAGATACAATTAATTTTTCGCATCGTGTTTCACGGAAACTTTTACATCGGCCCAAACATTCCACATCGACTTATTCAAAATCTATAGCTGGAAAAAAATCTCACATTCCACTACCTGATATAGGCATACGTCAATGCATATCATTTACTCCTTGCGACTGCAACCTTCGACTGCATTCAATATCTAATTAAATCAAACGTATATACCATGATCAGGAAATGGGAGAAATTAAATTATATTTGATTATCAACTTTATCTATAGCCTAGTAAATTGGCAGTCGAGATTCAGGTTCCCACAACGCCGACGGCATCACCATAAAGGTGCGAATTGCGAAATGCATGATGGGTATTATTATGAGTCATACACAACTTTAGAACTGGCTATCATTCGAAGCCTATATGTATATAACCGTGTAGAAAAACAGGTTACCGAGCGAAATTCACAAATTATAAATCCTGATTTGGATGAAAAAATAAAACAGTTTGCATTCAAGTATGATAGGCCTACATATAAATTTGATTATCATCAATATGCCTGTAATTTAATACTCTTGAAAATGATTATGTGACTGGAATCGTGAGACAAATGGATATCGATTGATCGAATCGAGTACAATTAGCATGTGTATCAACAGTAATTCCTAAGTAGCTGAATCAGTCATTGAATAATTCTGTGTGTGTGTCGAGACTCTCGACCGTTGGTGCTAGTAGGTAGGGAAGACGGTCAGTCGGGATGGTCAACACTTGAGGAACGTTTGTTTGAGGAGGATTGTAAGCTTTAACTTGACAGTATCAAGTTGCTGTATATAGACTTTTTCAAGTTGGATTGTAAGTATAGACCCTAAGCCCTGAATGCACACGATATATTGTTATATCTAATGTAGGGATAATAATAATAATCATTATTGTATACAAGGTGTGCCTGTTACATCAGTTCTCTTTTAAAAAATTATTGAAGTAAGAAAAATTGCAAACGCTACGGAATTTGGTTTTATATCTTGATGTAAAGTGTAGAGAACAGAAGAATCAGTATTATAGTTTTCCCTGTGGTTTTACCCGAGTAATAACACATCCGTTTACATGAATTGATATTTATTGTAAGAGACGAGGAAATGTTTTTCATTTTTTATATAATGAACGTATTTGGATGGTGTACTGATTCGTACCAAACCTATCATATTCATATCGTTGTTACCCTAATCATCATTCTTTTTAAATGATATTTTTCCAGAAAATTGATTCACAAATGAAGTTTCAAACCATATTTCTATAAAACAGGAAATCAGTATACCGATAGGCCTATATATATATAAACCTTTATTGGCCCATGACTCCAAAGTGCACAGGATAACAATCAATATAAAATACATGAGAAAATATAATAGAAAAGTTATGTAACTGAATATTGAAATGATATGAAAATGGAATAAAAATTGAAAAAATTAACGATAAAATACAAAATTATGACTCTAATGATAATTGAAAGGATAAAATAAATGTAAACGTTGATGGATGATGGTTATAGTTATATAGATGGTTCCTGAATATCCGAATGGAATCCTTCAGGGCTGACATCCCAATCACATAAGTGTGATGATCAATAAGCCTGTAATGTATTGAATGATTATGTGACGGAAATCGTAGATAGGAAAATGTCATTTGATCGAATCGAATATTCAATTATCATTATAGTGATTACTTATAGGTTACATTAAATTTGATTGTATACTACACTATAAATACTATGAATAGGCCTATAGATTTAGTATATGTCGATCTATGTGGGCCTATAGATAATATCTGTATTTGATAGGCATATACTATTTAGCAATGCTTCTTCTACTCATTATCTTATAAAAAAGTATGAAAATGACATACAGGAATTTACAAGTGTAATTAACATAGTAATTGACAGGTGGACATGATGGCTAGCACGCTAAACCGTCATTCAGGAGACCGGGTTTCAATTCCCACCGTGTTGACCTTCCTGATATTGGTTTTTCGTGGTTTCCTCCGTCATTTATGTGACTACTGATTTGGTTCCATACCAGCTAGCCACGACCGCTTCCTTCCGGTTGCCCAAAAACACCTAGTAACAGAACATAACAAAAAAATAACATAAATAACAAAAATAATATTTCATTTCATCTCCGTATCACCTCATTCATCATTCACAATAAATGGATTCACCACGAATTGCTCGTTGAACTAATATAAGTAAAATGAACGAATGACGGTATACACACGGTCAATTCCCAGCTGTCCCATCGCAAATTGGCTTGCCCAATTGGTCCGAAATTGTTCGCGTGAACGTGACACCAACTTAATCGCTGTTGACCAGACTTGGGTTGGTGAAGATTACATTTAATTTATCAATACAAATTGATCAATACATTTCTGACCGAAGTAGACAAATACAAACTTCGGGCTATATTGCACAATATGCAGTGGCAGGTCATAGAGAGATACTTCTAAAAGAGATTGAAAGATAGAGAGAGCTTCCAAAACGCCAACTCAATCGGCCGACTAGTGGTAGACAACCAATGGGAATGCAGTAAATGTGCAACGCCACATCTGTCATATGTTAGCAACTCCGATCTTCGACCTTCGATCTTAGGTATCGAATTATATCAAAGTTCGTTTCTATTTATACTCATTCCTGATTGTTGCTTCATTATTACTGAAATCGATAATTACCGAGCTGTCGTTGATTTGCATTTGGATAAGAAATACCTGTGGATAATTGAGTATAGACCTGTATACACTTGTATAGACAATCCAATTTAGTTGACCATGTCAGCTGACAATTGAACACTTTCGTTTTCTTGTCTCATTGACGTCACAAAACGTAACATCCAATCAAGTGGACTGTTTATTGGAGGAGGATATATATCCGCGAACTCTCCAATCAAGATATCTCGAGTTGCAGCCGCCCCCGTGGCTCAGTCAACTATCGCACTGCGCTAGGAACCGAAGTCAGGTCGGGCCTGGGTTCGAGTCCCGCATTAAGGATGGGTTTTTGTAAACGTCCCTTCACTTGCCGTCTTTTCATCGTTTCGTTATCACTCGCTCATTCGTACCTCCTTATAACCTAGCTGTTGGTGGGGTAATTAAGCAGCAATAAAATAAAAATGATATATCTATAGTTGCATGACCTATTAATAAGTCACACCCATCACTACTCGTTGATTGTCGTTGACCGGAATCGTTTGCGTGATCTAACCGTTTTGTTTTTGTTTTTGTCGCAGCCTCAGCGAGTGCTACTTCGCGGGCAAGGGCGCCGCGCTGGTGCTGCCGCCTAACGAGCGTCTGCGTCCGAGCCGACGCGTGAGCGCCACCGGCTCGGATATCCAGCAGCACCTGCAGTCGATGTTCTACCTTCTGCGACCCGAGGAGACGCTCAAAATGGTAAGCCATGTCATTTTATACAGTTATATCGGCAAACTTTGCTGGTGATCGGACACAAAAGAGTTCATAAAATAGTAATTTATAATGTAATTTGAAAAATTGTATCCCAGAAAGTGTACCTATAGCCTATAGTTCAGTACAGAAGCATGCAATTTATTATTTATTTTACTATTCACTGGTTATAGATGGGCATAACTAAATTTATTTTTGATTGATTCACTTTCAGAAACTTGAGGGCGCCGATATATTGAGACATTTGATTTTTAAATTACTATTCAGTTGTCAAATGAGTGTAATTATATTTTTATCACTTTTTCACATCTACTTTTATATCGAATTCTAGTTTGTAATTGCATGTTTAGCAAAGTTTATATACGGTATATAACAAAATTTATTTAAAATCCTTCATCAATGTAGGCCTACATGTAAATGAAAATAGATTTCTATTAAAGTATTTTTTTTCAATTATCAATTTACATCCCTTTCTATAATACACGTGTAGCTGTCGATTCATGGGAAAAAGTCGGAAATTGTGAGTAAAATGGAAAAAACGTACACTCTATGATATCATGTCTGACGTCAAAATTTTCTGAAGTAAAAAACTTGTTCACCTTCGATTTCTTCTCATATCCAAATCATTTCACTTCTAGAAGTAGAATTGCGAATGCGAACAACAAAACTCCATATAACATGTAACTACGTATTTGAGTAAATCTTTGAAGCAACGTCAAGTCACTATAAGTTGTTGCCTATCAACATGTTCAAATAATATTGACCCTATCTTTCCTGCATGCCATCACCTCATGCGATCACTATCTCGCGTGATAAGTTTATAATGCTGCGTGACATGAGGATTAACAGAAAAACATGTACAACATCATTGTTTGTATGAAACGTAAAAGAAAAAAATTATTATAGAGCCAAAAAATGTGAATAATAACTAACCTGGAGAATAATTTGAAAATAATCTTCAGAGAATTTGAAATTTTACTGAATTATTATTATTATTATTATTGATATAATTGTAGAAAGTTTTAGATGAATCAGTAAAAGCGGTCGACGAGTTTGCAGTGCACATTTTAATTCCTCCACGCTTGAATTGAATAGTGCTTCGACGACAAGGTCATATCGCACTGTGTATTAACGATACTTCTCGTCCACTTTTCCTCCAGTATATAAAATACCACTTTTTACTTATAAAAAGTTTTTTTATCAACACCAACAGCTCAAATTGAACCATTATATCGAGTGGTTTAAATGGTAATAGATCAATTTCGTATCCTGCTTGTCAGTATAGTTATAGTTGAGACTTGAGACTATTACCTTACCGAATGAAACTAACACGACAACGTACCACGCCGAGATATGTTTACCTATACTCTAATTAGCTACTATAGTATAATATGTTGCAATTATTTCTCGAACACTAAGAAATGAAAGTGTATTAAAATTCGTTTAATAAAACATGTATAGTATAGTACTCAATCTGAAACGTGAGTTCGCCTACGCAATAGTGTGCAGAAACAGCACGTTCAAACTCGCGGCCCACAAAATGCAGCAATCGTTTCAGTTTCGCAGTTTAACACCTGTCGCAAACATTGAATGATCTTGTGATACTTGGCGTGAATTACCTACGTAAAATTACGTTCAAGTCGAGATTGCAATAAAGTTACATGCATGTCAGGACATTTGGGATATGTATGGCCGGGGAATGCTTTCTGACATTTCGCACGTGGGTATAGAAAGGAGATGCATGGCCCATTGTCGTTGGACTCGTGGCATATTTCACCATGTTCCTTCCACCCAAAATCGCGTTTCTTTGACAAGTTCCTAAAATACCTGACAATTAGTCAGATCGTCGACCTTGCATGCATGTGATATTGCCGCTGTGCATCGATTCATATCATGATTCTTTGTATATTTATAAGTATAATAATAGGAAGTATATTCTATCTTTGATAATAGTCGTTGATTACAAACAAACGTGATTTCTTTGAGGTTATGATTGTCTTTTGTGCTGTTATTTTCACTGCAACTACCACCTATTGAGATTATACACGGCTCCCCGAATCGGTATTAAATTCCGTCGAAGGGCATGTTCCGATTGTTCCCGTCTCGAGCAGTCTGGTTCCAGTTCTTTCCTGATCACTGAAGCACATCGGGATGAAGGCACGTAATGGAGACGATTTTCTCATTAAGAGTGGTGTTGTCGATAAAATGGCATCGAAGGGCGTTGTGCCACTGTGCTTTGCGGAGGTGATTGACACAGATGTAGATATACATATATTGGACCCCCGCAGAATGGCTTTTGTTGAGTTGTGTCTGTGCTTCGCGATTCCGCGTTGGCTTATTTATTAGTCTCTATCTCTTGGCACATCCGATTGAACTTTTCCAACTTCTATTGATGCGAAGTAAAAGTGAACGGAATCTGTTTTTGCATCACAAAAGAAGTGATTTGACAATTTTAGGCGTAGGTAGCCGTTTGGCCTGGATGTGTTTATTCTAAGGTGAGAAACTTCCTAGTGCATTTTTTTTCGTCCTGCTCAATTACAAAAGTCTACTACCATCCCGCTGTCGAGTCGTTCACGCCGACAATTGTAAGGCGTTTTCGTTAACTAGGGTTTGGTTGCAGAAAATTACCATCCTGTCTGGGCTAAGCACTTTGTACTAACTATCCTTCATATACTTTTCAATGACGACTTCTTTTACGAACAGTAATAATAGCTTACAATACATAATTACTGAAACGTATATATATATATATATATTCTTTACTCGTGCGCAGAAAAACAAACGTAGGCCCTATAGACTTCACGGGCAAGCTTGTAGACTGAGTTTGAATAGTGTATATTATGCTATATCGTGAAGGTTAGGAGAATTGTGTGGTTTTTGTCGTTATCGGCAATTTGGCATGACTCCACAGAATTTGCTAAGATTCAAATAAATTTAAGTTGCAGTAATGTGTGGAGGAAACCCGGTGGACCACTTCCATTATTTTCATTTGAATGTTATATATCTAATTAGTGTAATTATGTACTTATATGAATAACTATATACAATGTAGGCTTCATTATTATTTTAATTATTTCATTAAATAAGTTGGACAAATTTGATTTTACAATTCGATCCTGATCAATTCGTGACAATGAATTAAAAACCACGTTTTCTTTTTTAACGGATCATTATCGTGAAATCTTCATCTTTTATATGGGAACAATGATATTTATAGTATAGACGAATTTGATTGTAATGCAATGGTCAATCAGAAACACCTGATGATAATATCAAATCTTTGTGTGTTAAGACTGTTTATTTTGTTGAACGAACTAACAAAACATGGTTCAACCGTTTTGTTCTTGCTGAATCGATCGCATCGGCCTTTCATTACTCGCGTATTTTTTGCCTGTCTGAAACGCAGCAGCGCGCCCACACATGAAACCTGGCAAATCGCTATTCAATAATGTACGATATATGGCTCTATTCATATGTAAACGCGCACAGACAATACTAGATGAACATAGAAATATGAGCTATACATATACTCTCACATACGTGAGTACATTGTTCATAATATAAAACATAAATTCACGTGTGCACACTCTCCTGTGTAGATGGTTATTCAGCTACACGATAATGCTATTTTTTTTCCCGTGAGTATTGACGCAGTGTATAGAGCTATAGTTTTATTAGTTTTACTTGGGTTTATTTAGGTTTATAGTAATTAAGTTCTATAAGTTTTAATAGATTTATTTTAAAAAGAAGTTCAGATAATCTTGCTATATGATTTTTATTTACCTCCCAAAATTCTTGATCATCATATACATTTCAACATCTTCAAAAGTCTTGATAAAAACGCGAATAATATGAAGCGTTATAAGAAGGATGGCAATTGTTTGCTCTGCATATTTTGTCCTCAGTAAAAATCTGTCTTCAACCACATTCAACTTGACCATTTAGACCCTGTCTAGGCATTTTTCTAATCGGACTTAGGGCCTATATATTGCCACAGGGTGCATATTCAGTTTGGCATATTCAGTGATGTTGTTTTCATGATGTTTGTTTGCATGACTGTTTGCAGTGATGTTTGCATGACTGATGGCGATGGTCTATATATAATAAAAACTCGTTTCGACTTCTCGAAGAGTTGTGCCACTTTTAGATGAATCGTAGATAAACTCACGATATGTATTATTGATTGATCTGAATCGATCTTGTCTTGTCCAATAGGACCACTGTGTAGCTCCCGATCACTGGAATTTCCAACCGATAGCATTTCTATACGTTAATAAATAGTCTACACAATGAGAATGGAAAATAGTTGGAAAATCTATGAAAATTTTCAAACGATCAAGAATTAGTCGAAGTATAGAAATGTAGAAATGTTATGTTTTATTGAATATTTCGAATCGAAAAATATTAAACCATGATTAGGAAACAGAATGTTGCCAGGCAGATGGATGGAACTGATGGAACTGTTGTTTACTGCCATCTGATATCAAATTTATCGAATAGTGATCATTACAATCAATTGTGTCGAAGTTCTAAAATATGTAATCGATCGAAAACTATCGAAATCGAACCTTGGGTAACTTTGAACATCTCTGAGTCTTCTGTTATAATACAAATATTAGTATATCTTTTGCCAAAGTCAGAAAAATTGGAACCATACGAGCCATACGTTAACAGCAACATCAGCATACATTTTCTCCCATGTAATCTATTATTGCCACCCACGGTATCTTCAGTTCGGTATCTAAAAGTAGGCCTGTATCGGATATATTAGTTAGTGGTTTGTTTTTATAACCCAGATAAAAAATAATTTCTGTTTGTATATACGATAGTCGATTGTACAGTTTACAACGCCCACCCAAAATGTTACTACACCGCATTCTTATAGTTATGTAATATGAACTTCATGTTCAAAACATTTTGTCGGTACTCTTGAATATGTTTTTTTATGCTACAAGCTATTTTATTTTTGTTGATCAAATGTTTTAATCGAGGCTTGTATATATATATATATATATATATATATATATATATATATATATATATATATATATATATATATATATATATATATATATATATATATATATATATATATATATATTCGTTAGAGTATTCTAGATATATTTCAAACTATATACCATGCACGTTTTTTTGAGGAATGTACAAAATGATCTCGAGTGCACTGTGCATAAGAGTTCGTTTTTGATGTGAGTGAAAAAGCTCAATCCCTTTGAGGGTATTTTAGGGTGCATGACCTACTCAGCTCAACTTTTTCAGTGATCGACTCAACATAAAATGGACCTATTAATTATCGCAGCTATACTGCCGTTTGAACAAATTGTATAGTGAATTTGCTTCCCATCATTTATAGATGAGTATCTTCCAAAAGATGCTGTCAGTCCTAAACGAAGATTTACATTTCGGTAGGGCCTAAATGTTTTGTTGGCTCACATGGGGAGGTGAAAAAAGCTGGCAAAATATCTGGTTTCACTTTGTACTGCATATACATTTGATCTTTCCACATGAGTGTGGTGTCATACAATCTCACTCATTAGCATTCTCGATAATTATTATCTGCATCTTGACGTATTTATTACAATTCCGTATCTAGCACTGCTAACGTTTTATGATCATTTATATATCTATATAAAATAAGCTTGTAGGAAACTTTTTCCCTCAGAGAAAGAGGTTTGTCGTAAACTCACCTTTAACTAACCACAATCTTATTTGTATTTTATTAATTTTTGTACTAGGCATTTGCTAGCTGAGAGATGAAAGATACGTTTTCACGTTTATAAAACTACTATTAAACTACTTCTTTTTTATGCCTCTATATAGTGTGACGTAATACAATGCCTATGTTGTGTTAACGATCGAAATTAGCCTTAATTGGTCATTATGTTAATTGTTTGTCGTGCCTAGCTTTAGGCTACCGGTATACTTATATAATAGCATAAGTATCATTAGATTCAGCTGTATAGGGACCTGTAAATGGCCACTGGCTGTAGTTTAGGATGTAGGATCAAAGATTGTGAATTTGAGTCTATAGATTGGCTTGGGTGGTCTTTATCCTTATCTCGCATATTTTCGTTTTTCATTTTTCACTTTTTCCCTGGCGAGCTAGCAAGTGGCCATTGACATACAATCAATTTCATCATAATCGATATTGATATCGCAAAAGAAAGACCATTGTTACTTGTCGACACCTTTCTTTTCGCACCCCCCTCCCCCAATTACCGTTCTAATCTATAATACGTTCTGTTCTCTGTTTCGCAGGCTGTGAAGCTGGAGAGTGTCCACTCGGGTCGAACCCGGTACCTCGTGGTGGTGTCGTGCCTGGGGCGTCAGGACGCCGAGGAGAGCTGTCTGTTGGGTATCGACTGCAATGAGAAGACCACCGTAGGGCTGGTGCTCAGGGTGCTCGCTGACACGGCGATCACACTCGACGGCGACGGGTAAGTTTCGAGGCTACTTTGCATCTCACAACGCAGGAGTAAAACCTTCAGGGAACGGTTAAAACAGGACAAAAAGCGCCAATACAGGTCTTTTGCTTACAACACATGGTGGTAAACGGTGGTACCAATCAGTCTAATTCTTTTTGCAATGAAACTACAATGAGTATATCTGTGTCTTCACGTTCATCAAAAATTCTAATTTCATATCATATCACTCTGAAAAAATCGTAACTACAATGAAAAATAGGTAGAAACATGTTGATTTTTGACAATTATTTTGAGAGGGATGAAAACGTACCACGGAACTGAAGCTCTTCGAGCGAGCACGTATTGAACACTGGTGATTATTTAACCGAAAACTGCAAGTTGATACGATGATTCGTTTTCCTTTGCCAACTTAGTTCCCGAACGTCTGCAATCAAGCCTTTAGGCAAGATGTAAACTCTTAACAATGTACTTTGGTTAGAGCGCACTTTGATTTCCGCTGAGACTATAGTGGTCGAGTGAGTAGCACAATAAACCTTCATTCAGGAGACCGTGGCACGATTCTTGCCATGGTCGACCATCCTGTCAGGGTTTTTTCGTGGTTCCCAGCTGTCGTTCAGGTCAATTCTGGGACGGTTCTTTAACAACAGGCCACGACTGACTCCTTCCAAATTTCCAAAAACACCTAATAAAATAACCTTTCAAGTTTCATCTCATATATCATTCACCGACGACTATAGACGGTAGTCCTCAGCATGAAGTGCGTCGCTAAACCCAATATAAATAAATTAATATATGAACTTTTATTTCCTTTTGTAGTGTATACTTTTTTGTCAAGTATATTGACTCATTGTTTAACAAGACGTACAACAATGTCCACTAATTAATATTAATCAATCGTAACTTTGACAGTACACCCGTTCGCTATGACTATTGTAATTATTGTGTAGTCATTTGCCTCATTTGTTACTCGACAGAAGCCTTCAGTATTTTATTCACTAACTGCGTATCGTGAAGATACCGTGCAACTTTACTTATGGCTTTACTAAAATTTGTATTTTACTTAAATTTCTGCACACATTCGCACCTACTTTGCCACTACTTCATTTTACTTATATATACAATTTTCAAGAATTACACTACATGTTCTTTACGTAAATATAGATTACATTAAATTACTCAGTACCCGTATATACTCGGGTTATTATATGAAATATACGTTTTTTGTTCAATGCAATTAACGATATGAATCTTGTATAAACTTGTACTAGCCGAGCTATTATAATATAAAATCATATTTTACTCTTTTGTGCATACAATGACTTCGAGTATATTGGCAAGTCGTGGTGTCGTTGCTATTACACTGAAGGTGACTAACACTGTACTAGATGTTTATTATAAAAACTGAGTGCTACACTCGACTATTTTCTTTTCTCTCTTGCTCATTACAAATCGAGCTCGATGATTCAAACGTTGAATCTCATTTTCCTCCAGGAAATTCCAACTGAATATATACGTCCTCCTAGAATCTAGAATGTAATTAACCACTGCGATCATCTCGTCGTATATATCCCGTGAGTGATTGTTTCCCCGCTCCATAGATTGCAACATGGTGCATAATCTACTCCACGTAAGGTGGTAGATATATATAGACTAGACTAGGTGATTGATTTGTTCATACAATCCACTGTCATAATGGATTCTTCAAAGTGACGACTACCTTTCTCCATCAATCTCAAGCGAAAATGTTGCTCATTGAAATTTTAGATTCTGATTGAAATATTGTTTCATTTTTGTTTTGAATAAAATCTATTTGAGTATATATAGGCCTAGTCAACCTCCGTTGCGCAGTCAGCTAAGCATCGCTTCAGAAACTGAAGTCAACGTCAGATGTGAGTTCCGAGTCCCGTATAAGGCCGTCTTTGTAAACGTCATTTCATTTAAAATCATAACATAACATAACATTTTGATATTTATAATATTATATCTTTTATTTGATTTTATTTGATCTAAAATGGGGTTGTAAGATCGCCCTTGTAGTAGCCTTAATTGAGAAACAATGATTTTGTATCAAGTTTCGATGTTATTAAAAACAATAAAAAAATATATTTAATCATATTTATAACATCAACATTAATATTAATATTGACATAATAATATTAACATTTTATAACATTCTAATTCATTAATATAATTTATATTTACATATAGTTTCATTATCACCTGCTCATTCGTACCTCCCAAATAACTTGCCTGTTGGTGAAGTCGTTGAGCAAAACCTAACCATCAAATGTAACACAATGTAACACATTCAGGCGTCCACTCCAATTGTTCATCTGTACATTCGTGTGACTGATATTCATCATTTGGTGTATTTTCAACACACTCCGTGTATACGTATCCATCTCATTCAGTTTGTAGTTGGTTGGGGCTGAAGATTTGGACATGAAACAAGGTCGCCCATGTATAGCTCCCAACAGGTGGAGTCTTTCTCAGAAATGAATAAGACGCAACACACCGTATAGTAACAAATCAGAGTTAATTATCTTAATTGGTGGTTTCTTTTAAACGGATGTTTTTGGCAAGATAAACAACATCGCTGTCGCCAATTGATAATATTTGTGCCTTATAGCGAGTTCGACATGTAACAACGTCACAATTCACCCTGTCGTTCCAAGTTCGAGTTCGAGTTCGAGTTAGTCGAGGTTCGAGGTTCGAGTTTTTAGTTTTTAGTTTTCGAGTTCGAGTTTTTATACGTCTCGATTTCATAGCTTATCGGTTATAGCTTCGTTTACGGAAATATGTATACTGTACTAAAAAGTACTTGCATTTTATATTAGCTTTGTACCATCAAAATGACGTCGCTCAACTTTCTCGAGTCTTTCGTAAATCGATTACCGCCCTTATCGCTATCACAAGACCCCGCCTTTCTTCCTTGTGTGTACCCAACATCCTAAAAAAACAATATTATCATATAGAATGCATCCAGCTTTAGTAACTTTATCTAGGTACCCCACATTTGTCGAGCACTACATTATCTAATTTCCAAAGTGATAACGAAATTGAATAAACAAATATGTGACATTTAATAACGGTGTCAAGTACACCATAAAAGCGTTTCATTCAATGACTAATAACCTTCCGGCAAGCTAAAAGGTAGCAGTTTAGCGATTGATTAATGATAATTGTACTAATTCCGTTTCTCTTTCCGATTCTCACTCGTGCGCAAAGACAATGTATATGTGTAAATATGTAATGTATTTGTGTACATATGTAAAAAATGTACGGGCAATCAGTATTTAAAGAGTATGATGTGAACTGAGGCAATTGGATCAGGCGCTTTAGTGCTGAAACGTCATTCAGGAGACCGGGGTTCGATTCCCGTCATGGCGGACCATTTTTACTGATATTTTTTACTCGGTTCAATTATTTCTAGATATTTTCGCGACATCTTATCAGCAATACGTAATATATATACAAACTTATTATTTTGTATGTGAGCCTTTTTGAGTTTTGCCGCGACCTTTGCGGTTGAGGTAGGCTATATATATAATTCCTGTCGAACTGAATGTGAGTGTTATGCTCTCTGTGTTTTGAAGTGTATATTGGAAGTGAGAAAAAACTTGGAATATCATTTAATTCGTGTCAATATTTCAATGTGTAGCTCTCGTCTCGATGTTTCTTTTTGTTTCCTGTCCATGACTCGTCAAGCAGAATGTCACCGATTTCTATTCAATATACGGGAGAAATGTCACCGATTTCTATTCAGTGCAGGTTGATTGCGATAAAAATATTATATCGATAACAATCGATATCAATATAGCAGACCCGTGTAAGCGTCATATTTACAATTGTTATACGGGTGCTACAGGTGCTGGTGCCACAGGTGCATTACAGCTAGCGGAAGTTGACCATTCATTGAGATTAAGACTGGTGGTGTAGAAACATGCATGCAACTGTTTGAAACTCGTGCAACGTTTAGGTAATCAGATGACTAATCATATATGACCAAGTTTCATTGTTTCGTTTAAGTTATCAAGATATTACGTTTCTCGATTATTTTTTGGTCTAACATGCATGTTTTTGAATAACTTTTTCAAGTTTTTGTTACACTAACAAATGAAAATCTTTGTTGGAACAAATCATTTGGACCGAAAGTGTAATACATCATCTACGTATACAGTTTAGTTGTAGACAGTTATTAAGTAATTGTGAATATACGGAACCTGTGAAGTTGTCAAACTACAACAGTCTCGGCCATTTGCTATGTGCGGTACTTACATGTATATATATTCCCATAAATCTGATATAAAAAAAATACATAACCTGCAGGGTTTCGTGTATTTCCTACTGCGGGTGAAGCGATGTTTAAGTAAAGTACTAATTGCCGTAATTGGCCAAGTCTTATAATTAATGATATAATGCAGTGAAGAAATATATTATCTCACACTCAGCACTTGATGTACACACATATACAGCATCTATACCCTTAATTGAATAACAATGATTTTGCATCAAGTTTCGATGTTATTAAAAAAAACATACAGCGTTATATTTCATGTTCACAGTGAGTCATTATTTATAATCATTTGGGGTGGCCAAGATCGGAATAATACATGTATTTTAATGAGAAATGTCTTGACTTTTCCCTCTCATTACTTTTGTGATGAACAATTAATTGTACTTGGTCAAGTTTTAATCTTATTAAAAATACAATTATTTTTCCTCGCAATACAATATATTTTATGCGATTTTGTGGCACGTGCATTTCAGCTGAATGGTCTGTTTTCAAAACGTGAAATTAATCGACCATGTAATTTAATGTGAGAAAATTGTCAAGTTTATCAAATGCTTATGGGTTTAAATTGGATACGAGTTGTGAAACTTGTTTAACCTTCCTTTACTACTACATTATATTTGTAAACTGACAAAAATTCACCCGAATTCATTTATTCTATAACTTCTAAGGCTAAACACTTTTACTACTTTTTAGTTTGTTCTCTTTGCATACTTTGTACGAAACTTGAAACTCGTTAAAAGCTACAATATTTTTTTCGTCTATTGCATGTTATATATCCTCAGCTTCGTACCAGACGACAATGATCGTATAATTGTTCCAGAGTTGTAATCTATGTTATAGTAAAAAGTAAAAACCTTGGGTTTTATACTTTCAAACTTTCAAAACCTCATTCTATATAATATGGCAATGTTTATTAATAAATCGACAGAGAAATTACATGGCGTCATTCATCGCCATTATTAATTTTATGATCGAACTATACTATTATGTTTATAAGTGCACTGTTCTTTAGATCAGTTTATCATTTTACATAAAGGTGAATTGCCGTGAACCATATCCGAGCATCAGTTCTTATTCCATTGTTGTGGCCAATTGCGTGATATTATAGTTCTTGATGATGATTTCGATTGATCATTTTTTATGGTTTTTATATTTTAGTTTGTACAGTTTTTATCTTTTTCTAGTTTGATGTTTATTGACCTGTAGATGTGTGTCATGTCGTATATATACATTATATATATTTTAATAATGAAGTGCTGGCTGGTTGAAATTAACCGTCGGTTAGTTGAAAGAACAACAGTCCATTGGGACCGCCAATTCGCGATGGAACTAATTTATATATAGCTAAATATTGAAGTAAGATGTTGGGAGTACTTAATGTTAGACTACATGTAATTTGGTCGAACATTGAACGAGAAGCCTTGTAACTTATACAATCGTTCACAATCAGGATTCGGAATTAACGGTCTAGACGAAACTGTATCATTGTTGCATAATGTGCACTTCTCATATAAGTTCAAGCTGTTTTGTTGGTTTTCAACATTTTTTCTCGCACTTCACATCCCCATGCATGCAGAACTCACTCATCAACTTCAACTTTGTTTCAATGTGTATTGCAACTGCTGTTTTAAAGACATTTATTGAAACACTTGAAGTTAGTATATATATTTAAAAAAAAAAGATAGGATCCAAGAATAATAATATATTTACGATTTCTATTGAAACAGTAATTCATGAAAATAAATGAAACACACATTTTAATTTTTCACTTCATCTTCCGTTTAATATCCTCAACTCGTAACTAAGACTCATCAGGTCGCCCGTCTAGCTCAATCAGCATAACACTGCGTTAGAAACTGAACTCCATTCATCTACATTCATCAAACATCATCCGCTCATTCGCACCCCCAAATAATCTAGCTGTTGTGGGGTCGTCACTCAAACAATATTCACCATCTTAGTGTCGGCTATCCTCTCAGCCTCTATACTATACTCCAAATTAGTACATAATTGGTATATAATTATTATAGGTTTATAAGAATATAAGAATCTTACATTGCAATTTAAAGTGTCCCTCGATATAGCCTCCCTCGATAGCTCGGTCAGCTGAGGCACTGCTTCAGAAACTGAAGTCACCATCAGGCGTGGGTTCGAGTCCCGCACAAAGCATGGGTTTTTGTAAACGTCCTTTCACTTATCATCACTTTCATTATCACCTGTGCTCATTCGTACTCCCTTATAACCTAGCTGTTGGTGGGGTCGTTCAGCAAACAACAATGAGAGTGATCTGTGTGTGTCGGGTGTGGTCTCTCATTGAACCAGTGTCCTTGTTTGCTCTGATTGCAGTGGGTTTAGTGTGAGCGTGTGCGGGCGGCAACACATATTCAAGCCGGTGTCGGTGCAAGCCATGTGGTAAGTACACACAAACCCTCTCCTGAACCCTCGTCGAGTTGCACTTGCACCACCGACTCCCGAGTCCTTGACGCAGTTCATTTAGGGTGTACACATTTGTTTATTTTCGTGCGACGTCTTGCTTGTTGTACCACACTGACGATGCTGTATGCACTTCTCACAAACGACCTGTTATCGTTGCACAGCGTTGTGTTCTATTAGTCCTTGTTTATTATCGTTTGAAAGATTGATTGATTTGATTATTTTTGTTTATAAATTCGAAAAGTTTGGGGTGGCGTTCATGTATAACGGAATGTATACGTGATATAAATAATGGTTGAATTTGCAATGAAGATATATAATTCAACTATATTTTTAGTCCTATATATAAAAGTCAGCCCCCCGTTAATAAATGTATATATTATTCATCCATATTTTTCATGTCATTGCTTTTCATGGTTATAGGCCGAGTTGGAAATACTCGTAAAGGTGAACATTCCTTATATATTATAATAAGTTACAGCTAAAGCTGATCGAACCAGATCCGATCCAAATTAAGATAGATCACACTTTTTTCCTATTGAACGGGTTTCACCTACAGTGCACTTGTTAGGTTGCTGCTTTATGGGACGTTTTAATTGCGAATTGCATCTTGTTAGGAGTGAGAGTATGCACGAGTAGTATATAGATTGTATAGTGGGTGCAATATTTGTCGTTTACATCAATTAATCGCCGCCCTTCGCGCGGGACACTATCTACTTATAGTTTAATGTAATTGCCCCCTCATTATCACTATAGGTTATAGTTCTATACTCTCTCTCTCTCTCTATATATATATATATATATATATATATATATATATATATATATATATATATATATATATATATATATATATATATATATATATATTTATATATATATATATATATATATATATATTTATATTTATATATATATATATATATATATATATATATATATATATATATATATATATATATATTTATATTTATATATATACACATCATATATTTGTACATGGCAGGAACCCAACTAAGATTTATCTTCACATAGATTACAGGGAACTGTACAGAGTTGGTCCATGTTTGTTTTAAATTAGTCGTCAAGTTGTTACCTGAGCGTTAATTAGTTATCCGGAGAATCAGATATAGACGAAGTCTTTTTTCTATTGTTCGCTAATCGTTATGCTTCTTCGACTGTGTGATGTAATTCCTTCAGACCAATTTCCTAGTAGTACTTGAGCAATGTAAACGCTTCCATTATTTCTAATTAAACTCAATATAACGAGTGGTTTGAACTGGAGATTCTGTTCTAAGCTGTCTCTGGAATGATTATACATAATAAAACACTGTTATTGGTCTGCAGAAGGCGCGGAGACTTCACATCAGTGTATATCTTATAAATTATATTAGAATTCTCTGTTGTCATTAAAATTATCAATATATTTAAATAATGAAGTGGTATCGATTGTTGAGTGACGCCGGTTCGCATTTATGTCAACGTCGCAATGTCACTCAATATAATTATGTACACTTGCAGTCACATATAAAGTTGTCGTTCAAGGCACATTTAAATGCATTCCCAAGAAAATTTACTGTTATATAAGCGCACCAGAAGTAGAAGACAATGTTCATACGTAGACTCCACGTATACAGTCTGTGTAAAAATTAGCGTTAAAATGTGCATAGATTTTCTTTAAATTTAAACGTAGGAAAACATATTTTTGTGACCACAGCCGTGTACGTATATGTACCGTTATGTTTTTCGTTTTTCCCTCTACACCGAATTCTAGAAAAAGGATCGTGGGAATTAGTATTCTAAGTTTAGACTGTCAGATTCGAAAAAGTAAAACTCATTCCTTAACTCACGCTATTGCCTGCGTTATGTCTTTCACATGAATGGTTATAACACAAATGGTTATAACACAAATGTTACATATACACGATTTACTACGTCCACACAAGAGCTGAAAATACATCCTTTCTGGTTTACGTATACTTTTTTCTTCCGTGTGATCTTTTGAAGAATTATCCTAAAAGATTTGTGTATATAAACTCCACTTTTATATACAAATATTGTAGAAAACTGAAATTGATTTTCAACACAATTCTATTTCGTTACATTGTTTCTTATTGAACCATTACTCGCATACAGATAGAGGTTCACATGGTGGAATTATATTCGTGGGTGTTTGTAGACTTACTTTGTACGTCTCCAAACCGTGGGTAATATTCAAGACAATTGAAAAGCAACTTAAATCTCATTCAAGACGTTATTTATTTGACAAAATCTTTTATTCTTTCTTTGACAAATTTGCCGTTCAACAACTAGTGCATTGTATATGTCTCATGGTCAAGTTTTTGAACTAGGACTACTGCCCGAAACTTTGACTGTGAACGTGTATCTGCCGCTTTTAGTTTTGTTTTCTGATTTGGCTTTGCCCTATCGATTTATTAACTTTTTGGCACTCCTCCAATGAAACGTCTAAAGCCTTGCAATTCCCTCAACAAACTTTCTGTTTGCCCTATAATTGTTGAATAATTCAAAATTACGAATCATATTCTTGAGATGGTGTATTATCGAGGAAGATTTATATAATGCTGATTCATATTAGGTGTGAATACACTCAGTCACGCATCACCATGACAACAACATATTCGGAGTCGTGCGAGAAAGAAATCTGTTCTCTGCAGAACACTCGTGGCAGCGTTATACTCTAAAATTTGATGTAACCGCGCTAATCCTCCTGCCGGATATTCTCTTTGTTACATGGTGGCTGTAAATAGTATTTTAAACTACATACTTTGGTCGTGCGTAGGGTGAACATGCGGAAACTGTGTAATTCGGGACTAGACGCCCGGACAGACGGGATCACAGCCTCCACACGTCCGAGCACGTTAGATATTTAGGAATTGAACAATGTTGGTGAATTGAGTTGGAAAAAGTATCGAAATTAACAGACATAACATGTGGAAACCGGGTATTTCGGGACAGCATTCGGGCGTCCCCCGACACACTGCTTTAGAAACTGAAATCAAGTTACGGGCCTGGGTTCGAATCCCAAATTGAGGCGTTTATTTTGGTATAAGCATCATTTTATTTATCATCTAATGATTCGTACTCCCAAGTATAACCCCAGTATAGTGGTGAGTATCGGGATCTCGACCTGCACGTATAGGCGTCACGCTCCCGAGCAACCTATTTGAAAATCGAACAATTTTGATGATTTGGGTTGGAAAAAATATCGAAATCAACAGGCACATCTTCAACATGCGGAGAGCCCGACTAATTTTATCAATCATCTGATGATTCGAACTCCAAGTATAACCCTCTCGTATAGTAGCAGTGGCTATAATAGTGGAAATTTAGAACTGCGCATATGAGAAAATTAATTACCGTATATCAAGAGGTAGGTTCTGCAGGACACTGCAGGGGGGGGGGGGAGAGCCGCATTACAGGCCGCAGGGAATTTTTTAAAAAACTTCGTTTTTTAAAGTATCTTGTTACTATTTGGGAATAGAGATACTATTGGAATACTATTTGGGAGGGAATCAAACTTGATTACTTGAAAATAGCAACACTGAGCACTTCAAGAGCATAATTGGCTATGAAATTCACTCCCCCCCTCACGCGCATCATAACCATGGTGTTGATTTTGCCTACTAATTTAATGCGCGGAATTTTAATGACGAATTCTTCTTTGATAACGTTCATTATTCAACAATATTCATCATTTTACAACTGTGCAAATTGAAATTAAGAGCTGCATTTTTGAAGTTTAGAACTGCGCATATTTGGGTCAACTGCGCACTAATATAACCCCTGTATAGTAGTAAGTCGGGATCTCAGCGCCACGCGTCCGAGCAAACTATTTGGGAATCAAACAATGTTTATGAACCAGCTAGACGAAAAGAAAACTATCGAAACGAGCAAATCGTCAATGTGGGCCGAAGCATGGCTTAGTGCGTATACTAAAAGAAGAACTCACTCGCAATCGCGCCGTCTCTGTGTGAATGTTGTTGTGTACGGCGCGTGGTGTTTGAGGGTTGCCTTACATGGGTACGTCGGTCTCTTGGCAAGAGGTATTCCCCATGCCAGCTGTTAAACGACGTCGCGTTGATTGGAACGAACGGGGTGTGGAGGAAGGGAGCGGACGCGGGATAGACTATAATTAGACGAAACGGCGTCCAGAAGAAAGAGTTGCCAACTTATTAGCCCCTTGCCACCTAGACAATATGCGTGGCTTCACATTGATATATGTGGTAGTGCCGTGTTGGGACTGCCGTCGATAACGACACATTGTATGCGAGCTCGTACTTATATCCTTTCGAAATGGAGTGGGTCGTCAACTAAAATAACAATCACAAACATTGATGTTATATTTGTACGAAATATACATATGATATTTATAATACACATAAAGTATGTATAATATAAATATATACATAATAATATTGGGTGGTAAGATCGCCTTTGTGGTGCCCCGTTCAAACGATCCCAAACTCTCACCCTTTGACTTCAATGACTTTGTGTCAAGTTTTCGGTGTTTTGATTTTGAAAAATGTATAGCAGGGGTATTTTTAGGGTGTTGTAATTTTGTAGGACGAGGTTTGCGATGAAAAACAAAACTCCATCTTCCAAGAGAGTAGAATCCTTGACGTTGCAGACAATTATCACCGACGTTTTCAGAATATTATCAAGTTCGTATATAGACCTTCTCCTTATTTTGTGGATACTATAGTCTAGATCCTTTAACTGTTCATTGTCTAATCTGTCATGACTGTTATTGCATGGTCAAATTACGATTAGGTTGCTTATTATATATTTAAAGTAATAAGTTATGATTTTTTTGTATATGTCCTTTGCTTTGTTTTGAGGCTAATACGTGGAAATTATATAGGCCCACCATGGTATCAATTTTTTCTCATACTAAATTACTGATGGACCTTTTTGTTTCACCTTCACTTCCATCCAATCTACTTGTTGTGGTAAACAAGTTGATTTGTTATTGCAGTGGGGCATCGATCTAATCCTAGACTCAGTGTGATTATATATTAAAATGGTACATCCATTACAGCATGATTGAGATTTTCTTCACCGTTTCAGGAACATTTCATTGAACATGTGCAAGAAAAGTTATATCTTTGGGCTTTGACGTCTTCAGTTTCATATGAAGGCTATATATATATACGCATAAATTTTAATACTATGCCGATTGATCGTGGAATGCGTTCGGGATGCTAATAGCGAAATACCGGTAAGTCAAATTTCGAGTGTTTATTAATCGGGAATAGCCAACGACACACGTGAGTTTGTATACGTCATTATCAACTCAAATTAATTCACTGAGGACAGGTGTATATATATGTATTCATTTTTTACACGATTTTTCAAATTTTTCTTTCAAATACATCTTTTTCACTTATATTGGGTTTGGCGACGCACTCTAATGAATAAGCGAGTTAATCAGTATCAATTCATATTCATCAGGGATATGTTTACATTAATTTATCATCATCAAATTAATACGCGCACACCAGACGCACTAGAATGATAAGAGTGAATTGAGTGCGAATTTATTTATTATTTTAATCTAAATGTGGGCCAATTAACCATCAATCTTATTCATGTTGTGTTTAACGACGCACTCTAATAAAAACACGAATTAATTTTGTGTTTAAAACATTTCGTGTTCTGACGTGTGACTTTTCTGAACCATTCAACTTGCACTTTCGTGCTTTACTTTCTCCGTATTACGCGTGTCATGTCAACATTACGTTAATCGCTTCACGCTGACGACAATGGCTCATTCCAGTTACGGAATTGTTCGCTCATCAACAATGTAGGCCTGTGTACCGGTACGGTGCAATGGCGCCCGTTGACAAGATCTTCATTCAATCGAAAACTTGGCGTTCTTCTCGTATTGTCTACGTTGTTGCTGTCTCATTGATAGCAGTATAATTTCGTGTGAATCGCGCATTTGATGAAACAAATAATATGTTTTTATTAAATTGCACGCTGAATTGAAATGTGGTCGCCATTTATAAATGATACTGATTAGTCGGTGGAGAACTGAAATGTCATTCGTAAGGCCGGGGATCGATTCTCATCATAGTCGGCCATCCTGACTGAGGTTTCTCGTATGATTATCCTCTATCGTTCTAGCTACATTGGGAAATGGGAGCAGACTAAGAGCGTTTCTTCTCCACTAACCAAAACACATAATGAAATAACTCATCATTTCGTTTTTTCATTACCTCAGTCATCATTCAGAGACGCCATAGATCTTATTCTTATAATAATTTGTCGTTGAAGCCCAACATAAATAATATAAATAAATGTTTAGACAACAGTTTAATATTTGGCCTATCAAAACAAATACATCTATGGTTGGTCGACATCGAGGTCGACATTAAAGCAAAGCCACATTTATTATACGGCAATGTTGACCTTTTCAGGTATATTGAATCGATCATTAGCCTCCATGCCTATAATGATGCCATTTAAAATGGCGCATCCATCAAGTCCTATATACTAGCTTGACAACAATAACAATATCAGTATGGTAAGACAAGCAATGTGGAGGTGAAGTCTATATTGACGGCGTTCTCAATTAAATACGCCGATATGTCCACATACAGAAGAACCACATTACCGCGCCTTCATGTATCGGTTGTCTCGCCTATAGATGGCCGCGCTTCCTACAGTCTCGGCCGAAATGGGAAGACCAAACCCTAGGGATCGAACCAATAAATAGCGACGTGGGACACTTTCTGCGTATACAACCTGTTTCGTCACAGCTGCGGTGCAAATCCGAAATTAATTCTGACGTATCGATTATAATTATAATAACCCATCAAATTAGGACGGGAATATGAAATTGATTTCGAATAAATAATACAATTTCATGCATACCAATATAATTTAAATTTGTACTCACTTCCATACTTGTAGGCCTACATTCATTTTGCATACTTATTTAATTAATTAAGGTTATTTTTTGTGGTGATGAAATCGCCTTGTCGTTATTGGCTTAAAGTCTAACAGCCGTTTGGTCAGCAGAGTCAAAAAGTAACTTTGAAATTAATTCTACATTGGGGAACTTTGAGTAAAGCTTTATTGAACATGTGTATTCTTGAATTGAAATTGCATCAGAAACACTGTCATATTTTTTTGACCGAAGTTACAGCGCTTGAATGAAATATTAAGTTGCTATTTTGACTTCATTTTAGTGAAAAATCAACTATTTTTCCTCTCAAAATGAGTGTGATCCATAAATGAGAACGGGTACCTATATTTATTTTTGCATAATTCTATTCGTAACATCTTCATCTACAATAAAACAAGTTTTTTGATTCAATGTCATTTCTTTTAGTATATTTTAATGATCTGTTGAATAATAAAAACGCATACAATTTGAAGGTTGTGTGTTAAATGATAGGGAAACATCCAGTATTTGAATTGATATATCTCAACATTTATCCCGGTTAGCCTATCATCTGTTTGGATATTATTATCGAGCACATCAAAACGAATCGACTGACAAAAAATCATGTTTTTTTCATGACCACGAGGTAATGGAGGTTAGACCTTAATCGGGGGAGAATGATTCTGTCATAGGATTATAATCAAGATGCATTTTTCAACTTGATGAAAGATTAGATATAAATTATAATTCACTTTTCGTATTGTTGTGCTATAAGCTGCAAGCTGAATAATTACATTATTTTATATTCATCAGACTGAACCGAATTGTAACTAGAAATTACGGCCGTTGGTAGATGAAGAACAACTTTTTAGATGGCACTATAAAACTTGGGACTCCGTGGGTATTACAAAATTACTCTTGAATATAGATGAGTTTTATATTCCTCGCAAATATATATATATATATATATATATATATATATATATATATATATATATATATATATATATATATATATATATTTATATATATATTAAATGCCCTGGGTCGCGTATATATAAAACATTTAATCATCGAGTTAGCCTTCTTCTTGGCTTCGTTTTGTTATTCCTGCCCCCACCGCCCCACGCTGTACACCGATACGAACTTGCAAACGACAGACCTATTCGGGAAAAGAGACTGGGGGTGGGTTGCGATCCGCCGTTAGTATATACCCAATCCTCATCGCCAAACAGAGACGCTGTAATCACAGTCATTAGCGACTGCTAATGGCGATGATGATGATATGTTTGCGTCAACTGTGGGCAGAAGTCGTAGTCTATAAGCATTTCAATCATAATACGGTGACGTATTAGCAAAATGGGCGGCATTCGATTCACGTAATGGGAAATCATTACGTGACAACAGAAACCGATTCTATAGCGTGAATGAATATCGCGAAATTCGTTGATGAAATCGCTTGACAATAATTCGTTTCGTTTGAAATAACCTCTTGGGTTCGTTTCCTGTAACTGTATTGTATAAATTATATTTCATGATTTGACCTCTTGCCGTGTCATTTATGGTGTATAGCTGTATATGACCCGAGCACACCCAAGCTAGATTTCTAATTACGCCCACACAACGAATGACACATTGTCAGCTCATCAACATATGTTATTGATTTGATTTCCTCGGTGGACCCAAATCGAGAAAATAATTAATAACTTACTTCATTATTTGAGCGTATAAGCAGAGGTTCAATGTCAAGTACTGGGATTTTTTAATTTTTTAATTTCCAAATTCTTATTTCTAAGAAAGTTAGGTAAGTGCATACTAACTAGGGCAAACACATGTCGACTTGGGTTTGCCAGGTCCCAGTCTTCTTCCTTCTACTCTTCCTCTGCCTGATTCTGCGCTTCCTCCTCCTCCTACACCTCGTCTTCCATCTCAACTCTTCTCACAACTTCTCTCCATTTCTCTCTATCCTTTCACCATTTATCGCTCTCAACTTCAGTCCATGCCTCCCCTCTCTTCACCTCAGCTCATCTCACTCCCATCTACCATCTCTTTCTCGGAAAATATCTGTATAATTAATATATTAGGCCTGCTGGGAAAATATCGGAATAAATTATTCACGCCATTTTTGTGCTCTCGCAACGACACTGGTGGCGTTTCCGTATTGTCCAAGTGTATCTGATAATATACTTTCTTCGTTCGTTAATAGATAGCCTACACTTATGTATTCTAACAGCTCGCTTCATATTAATAGATGTACCGGTAGGCCTACTTCAGTACATTCCGACTGTTCTAATTAATAAGAAGTCTATTTACCTCTTCTAATGAATAATAAGAGGTACAGACTTTTTTTAGTTGATCGGCTTCATATAGAATCATACAATTATGCAGTGTTGTAGAATATAATCTCTTGCGTTTTATGAAAGATACATATCGAGGATGTGAGAGTTCGAGTCCACAAGCCTTCAGGCTTTGAAATGTCGTTTTGTGGGCCATCAACTTTGTATATAGCATTGTGCAAGATAGTGAGTGCAACATATAATTACTCCGAGTTTTTTTTTTGTTAACTTTCGAAGCGTTTCTTATTGTGAATAATTTTATTTGTTTTTTTGTTTGATTATGTCCTTCATTAATACTATATAATTCAGTACCGCAGTACGAGCACAGATTGTAAACCACTGATAAACCCTCGATCTTTTTTAATACTGCAGCCATTAATTATACTACATATTTGTAGTGCTGATAGAAAGGTAGTGGATTGTTGCTGATATGTTACTTCGAATTACGGATTCGTTTTTTCTTTTGCAACTCACTTTTCTGAAAGAATTGCATTAAATTTAGTACGTAAACTGACATGTCTAATTTGAAAGATAAAAAATCTTATTAAAAATTATGAGTGGTGATATTGTTTATTCGTTCGCTTAGAATCGTTTTTATTCGTTCGTTTTTATTCGTTTTTATTCGTACGTTCGAATTCCTATCCTTTTTATCATGTTTTTTCCTGTTACCCTATTTTTCCGAAATAACTGGACCAAGTGTAATCGTTTGATCAAGTCTACTTCAAAAAATAAGAAAAGCACCGAAAATTATATCTAGTAATGTTGTTTATTTCTGTCCATAATTTATTAGATTATTAATTAGTGTTCTAGTTGGTATCCACTTTTCAATTACAGAAAAAAAATGCCATCATGAATCAATATTTTTTGCATTCTCTTTTCAAAAAAAAATGTGTCCTGAAAGTAATAGCATAATTATGGTAATGTGAAGTATCATAATATTCGGCATGTTAGATGTGATTGATAAATCTGTTCGACGGGACGGATCTGTTTGATGCTGTAATGTGCACGCACACCCACACACTATGGAAATTGTGATCGATTGAAATGTGTCGACTTGTGGGTGATGAAGAAAGGCAACACTGACCTGACGTTCGTGACCGGGAATGGATGGTTATGGACTCATGGTATGCGCTTAGTTGTACGGGAGTGGGACGTGGGTGGATCGTGTTCTCCTCCATACAGGATTCAAACGCCTCGGATTTTTCTTTTCAGTTATATAATATAATCCATTCCATTCTCTTGTTAACGAGTTGAAATATTGTTGAATTATCTCATTCAAATTTTCATTAGGATGTGTGCTATTCTGTGTGAATGTGGCACCTGCAGTATATAGGCGGAATTTTAAATATATATATACATTTTTCAATTTTTTTATAACTAAAACTTTTATTGTACTGTAGCATTTTTAAAATGCAAATGTTTAGCCCATTTTCGAAAAATTAAAACGAACGTATCGATTTTCTATACATTTTTTCGATCGAGAGTAAAATTATAATGTACTCAAAGTATGCTATCACAAAAAAAAACGCGCCGAACTTGATTTTGTTTCAGATTCTTGACCAGTATAACATTATTATTAAAGAGGGTGTGTAATGTTTATGTAAACATTCACTGTATTGTTGTTGTGTATACAGTGAGTGACCTTGCCGCTATTACCATCACCCCCTATAACGGAACTATTCGACCTTGTACCTGTTAAATGAATGAATGATTTATTGACTGCAAGGGGTGTGTGGCTGCTTATTTCGCCGCAACATTGGCGCGTGCCATGAGTAGAATTGCAAGGGGGCTACTAAAATTCAGCCGACTATTCATAATTGAATCGACAATTTTGCTCGTTTGTTTATGTATTAATCGGACGGTGTTCATATTCTCGGATGATTCATTCAGTAATTTATAATTGAATATCAATAAATCGGGACTTGTGAATGGATAATTGATTTCGTTTAAATTCTATTCAGCATTTGGACTTTAATTATGGATTAGGAAATAACTTACTCTTGATACGGGTACGGTTATTTACTTGATAATTTAAATTGGTAATTAGAAAAGCGTATTCCTAGAGAACCGTAGTCAACCGAGAGAACGAATTTTTCCCATGGTGTGCGCAAGTAACGTTTGATGTAGAGTCTATACACTCTACATTCTACAACATCGTAGACAGTATTGGTCTTGAATTTATCTGGTTTTTGTGTATTTTTTATTTTTATTTTGGGTTTAACGACGCACTGTAATGATGACTGAGATCTATTGGCGTCTATTTTGGTCTAAATTGGTATATTTTGTGTATACTTGGCCACTTCTGTTTCCAATTTCCAACATATTTTTATTTTTCAATACAAGCCAGCCTATTACATCACCGTGGGCAACCAGATGTAATTTCTCAAGTATTTGTTTTCTATAATAATTTAGTCTTGTCTCGATTCACTAATACGTTTATTTGTAGAATTGATGATGGATGTAAAAAATGTTTTAAATTTTGTTCGTTTATTAGAATCGTAAAAATGGGGCGTATGTTCTTATAATATATAATTATATATGTGTAGTCATTACTATTTATTAATACCATATGCCGTCATTTGGCATCTTTTAAATGTAAAATGACTGAGCAGTTTTCAAAGTGATGTGATAGAAATGTAGAAACAACTCATTGCGTAAGTGTTGTTGCTCAGCACTTAGGTATACACTGGAGACAAATGGTTTGTGTCGTGGATTTTCTCCTTCGACTTATTCATCTTCCGAAATGAGATGAAAAAACAATCATATAAAATAAATGTATTATCATGCACGTACAAGTTTTAGCTATAATCGTGAAAAAAATTGAATCAACAACATTGAGTATCTCATTGACTATAGCAAAATATTACGGGACAATCTTCATTCAATTAGGGTCCGTTATAACGGTATTTGAATAACATACTCACTGTATGTTATCTGGTCATTGAGTAATTAATAATTCATACGCGTATATTATATAGCATCCGCGTTAATTATTTCATTACAATTCTTATAATTGGTTACTTGAGATATACAATATTTTAATTTCGTCGGTATAATCCACCGTTACGGAATAATAATATGGAACTACTAATTCAATCAAAAATGCAATTTATTTTTGCTTCACAATAATTATTAATTGAACAGGTAGGACGTATTGCGCGACGAGGTATATATAAAGTATTCAACTACCTCCACATTGTATACAGCCCACATTGTACCGCCGTGTATATACAATCGTTATTTTCAATTATAGTCAAGTCCAAATTTGTCGGGATCTCGCTGCCAGTGATTGCACAGAAGCGTCGGACAGTAGACAGTTGTGATTCATGTGGCTTGTTTTTGTACGTTTTGATCACTCAATGTGGTCGTATATAGAGAGTGTGCGCGGCCTCCCAAGAGAAGCGGCGATTATACATGTAACTCACGGGAGACGTTTGTGGGAAGAGCAATTGCACGCTATTCTAATTCGCCTTCTTTAGCGGGTTTACCTCCGTATTACCATAGCAATCAGTTATATTCATCAGTTATATGTCATCAGTTATATCAATAGTTTATATTTACATATTTTTCAGTTCCGATCCCCTTTTCAATCTCTTTGGGTTAATTTGAATTCATATTCAATAGAAAATTAATTATTAATTAGTATCTAATTATACCAAAATAAAATGTTTGTTCTCCGTAGGTACCGAGTGAGAACGAATAATTTTATATGAATATTTGAATTATTTTTGTATTCATTATTTTGTTTTGCTTCTTAACGACCCCACCAACAGCTATGGGTTATACAAGGGTAGTTACGAATGAGCGGGTCATAATAGAAATATGAAGTGATGATAGGTGAAAGGACGTTTACAAAAACTTATGCCTTGTGCGTTACTCGAACCCACGCCCGACCTGACTCCAGTTTCTACTGCAGTAACTCGACTGAGCCACGGGGGCGGCTACTTGAATTATTTATTCAGGTCTGTTTCAAATATCAAAATGATTATTCTCGCTCTGGTATGGAAATATTTCTTTTGATTACAAAAACCTATCCTAACTTTATACAAAATATTAGTGTCAAGTCGACCTGGAATGCCGTAATAAGCCGTAGTATAATACCCAGACGGGCGGTACGTGCGCTTGTAAATTGTCGTTAGATTGCCAATTAAGAATTGTAAGTTCGAGACGTTTTCGACGACTGTGTTATGACTTGCGAAATCGAATGAGAGAGAATTTATGGTGCTTGGTGGGAAGACTGTATTTGACATGATAGTGAGTGAGCGACTGTGTGTTGGTTCTTTATAAGTCTAGCACCCCACTCTGAAACTGATAGTTTTAAACAGGTTATTAAAAGTGTGCATGCACTTTATTACAAGCGACGCAAAATCTCGGCTTCAAATAATCTCATCATCAAAAGGTTACATATACTAAATCTTCGTATTTCCAGTCTCGTCTTCGATAAGTATAATTAATACGTGACATATATTACACTCACTACTAAATATAATATATATGTATCTTTATTCAAGACTCTGTCTTACATTATAAGATTGCAAAAGCACAGAATAAAAATCAATTGATTGAAATATAAAAAAAATTATCGATAACAACATTTCAGAGAATAACAAAATAAATATAATTTGACTAGGTTTGAATAAGAAAATGCAGAAAAAAGAAATAATTAAATGATGATAACGAAATCATACAAAAATTAAAAAGGAGAAAAAATGAAAACTAGTATACAATGTAAACAAAATTGGAAATCAAAGCTGAAGACTATAAAGATGATGTCGTAAAATTATTATTACGTGTTTGTTATTATTCACTTCGGTTAAATGCATTCGTCAGAGTTTGATGGAGGAAGACGGATCTGTTCTTATGGATATCCTCGTTGCTCAACCAATGCCGATATCCCATCAGGTCTTCGTGGTTTGATGCTCAAACCACAAAATAATATATCCATTACATTTGACATGTTTTCGTTGAGATTTGAAAATAAATTATTTTAAAAGCGGACTCCGTCAACTGTTGTCTCATGAATGTGCTTTTGTCTATTGTGATGTGTTTAATATAATGACCTGAACTTATGATGAATGTTTATAAGCTGTGCAGAGGGAATATTTTGATTAATAGCTATCCAATAACCCGTCTGCGGGTGCGGAATATGCATGCATTTGACAAGGTATTACGAGTAAGAATGCAGCTTCACACTGGGTGGTTATGAAAAAAAGAAGATATAAAAGATCACCATTTATAAGAGAAAGAGATAAAGAGGAGAAGAGAGAAACCGAAGAAAAGAGACAACCAAATACGGGGGTATTTTATATATAAACATGTGCATGTGTATAGCTAACCTTACTATACCTCCCGACACAGGACCATATTGGGGGAGATCGGGATTCATTTTCCCACGAACCGTCTGAGATGTAATAATGTTGGTTGGTTGTTTGTAGTCAGGGATATCTTGTATATACGAGTTGATTATTATGCCCTATTTTTCGCCCCGGGCCGCACTTTGCGTGTTTATCCGTATCCTGTCGAGATGAAGTATAACGACTATTATCACCTAGTAATCACACGCTGCGGCAATGACGAGTCTGATTTGTAATGCTTTGTTACACGGAGTTTTTTTTTTTTCAAATGTATTTATCCCGATTTTTTACATGCTAATCAAATGTGTCTGTACTGTACAAGGGTGATTAATTGGTTCATCTTCAATTCGAGTTTATCTTCAGTCAATTTACATACCATATCCCTATAGGGGTGATAAGATCGCCCTTGTGGTGCCCCGTTCAATCGATCCTATCTTTCATCCATAGCCTTAATTGGGGAACAATGATTTTTTTATCAAGTTTTATATATATATATATATATATATATATATATATATATATATATATATATATATATATATATATATATAATATATATATATATATATATATATATATATATATATATATATATATATATATTTTTTTTTTTTTATATATAATATATATATATATATACCGTATAGCCGTAGATGCTTTTGATTTCTTTTCATTCGGCTTATCAATTGGATGTGAATGCCTGAGAAGTAATACCTGACATGCGTATTGAAGCATGATTCAACTGTTGCCATATCGGTATACACGAATCGATCCGGATCGTTATATTTATAATACAAATCGTGCATGATACACTTCAATAGTTGTTGGATTATTTAACCATTGTATTAAGTCATTGTATATCAATCTCTTCTCGATCTCACGTGCATTTACGTAATCAATGTAGATTATTTCTCGTATGAAAAATAAAATGTGGATGTATTACGACCTCCGGTGATGCTCTCTCGAAAGAGAGTTGTACGTTGATATATTTCGAGACAAGTTTCTCGATCCATTCAAACTTGAATGAAATCGATTGTAGTTTCGTATTTTCTGTATCTTATTAAAAACTACGAATCAATTCTCGTGAATCTGGTTTTGTGATACCGTTAGAGGATATATGTGGACGATGTTTTGCTGGCTCAACCGGGATGCCGTTTCATACCATGTATGGTTGTAAAATACCGCGTCTTTCAATTCAAACGTTTTGTTGTATTTATTTTGCGAGCAAGCAGGGAAAAACGTAGAGTCGAAGGAAAGTTGTTGTTTTTTGTATCCCATTCATCAATGATTTTGTCTCCGATGGAAAAATACGCGAAGATGTCGATGATGTGACATGAATGATCGATGCTGCTAGTGTGTTAATTGGGGGGGTGGTGGCAGGGACATCTGCCATTGCCACTTGTCTTTTCGGACGGACAAATGCACCACCTTATATGTAAACAAAGTATGTAATAATTAATGGTATAGAGATACTCTGCTTTGTTCTGCGTCTGCCATAGTTGGTGCAGAGTGAACACTTTTGTATTTGCATTTAATTATCTCAAAAAATCCAGTTGCTATTATCTACGCAATTACGCTGCAGAGTGAAGTAAAGTGTCTCGTGTCAAATGTAATGCGAAGTACGATAACTCGCGCTAAAAAGGGAGTTGAATGCGAAAACATGGTACATACATCAAAGAATATCAGTGCATAAAATATGCGACAATGATGCCCTCTTCCTTATTCGGCAAATGCTATTCTTTTGCATGAACGAAAACGATCCAGGACCAATAAATTATACCAAAAGAACAAGCAGGATAACGTACAAGGGCAAATGATAATAATTTAACCAAGTAGTGACCATTTTTGGAAACGTAAACTTATACCGCAATGTAAAAAAATCAATCTGAAACTAGAAACACGGTGAGAGTTTTATAGTATAGAGAATGCGAACCACAAGAAATTGAATTACTAAAACTTGCCATATACGGCATGTATAATGGGTCGGAGTAGAAGTCCTTGTCTTGTGTTTTGGTCAAAATCCTTGATCTCAAGTTCAAGCCGTTCGGATTCTGGATTAAAAACTGATTATGCTCTTCAAGTTATAACTTATAAGGCAGGATTAGATGGGAAAATAACAACGTTCTGGAATTGAGAGGTTGAAAGTCCGATCCGAAAAAACGTGGGAAAATAAATCACGCGGAAACTTGTTTCGGCTTTCATTTAAATCTCATTAAAATAAAATGTGTCGATCGCTATCCATATGCGTGGACACTTTTTATCGGAGATCTGTCAATTCGTTTCACATCACAATACACAACGTTTTTATTGTACCAACTTGTAGGCCTACTTACTGACGATACTGGACCTTTATTTATGCTTGCTATAACGCTGAGGTATTGCACCTGATGTGTATCAAACAGCTTCGCACAATTTTATTTGAGCTTCAATAGGCATTACTGAACCTTGTGATGGCGCGAAAAATTGTTCAACGAAATAATGACTTTCTGTTGAAATTGTCAAGCTTTCTCCGTTGACATCACGTAACGAAAAAATCGTGCCCCATTTTTTTGAGGTTCAACATATAAATATAAAGGCCTATAAATACAGAATGAAATGGTTTCAAAAGTATCTTCGATGTTTGATTGGTCTGCGCGATCTCTGCCCATGTGCAGGATGGAATTGAGTAATTGTGCAAGAACATGTGAGACCATGTACAGAAGAATCTCGTAGCAACCGTTTTTGGCTATTTGCCTTATTCAAAGTAGCTCTTATATTCTTCATTCGGTATAGAGCCAATAGTCGTCTTTGCCTTATTCACTGATACTAGCTCGGTATTTGACCAAACATGTACATAGAATGTAATAAGATAGCATGTTTTGCTTATAAGCTCACCCGCAGCAAGTGTTGTATAGCATTGCCTGTTACGGAATCCACTATGTAGTGGTTAGTGCTGTACTACCATCCCGAACAAAATGCCTTGTTTCTTGTCGAAAATTATCTAAACTAAAACTTCCTTTTTGGGACTGCAGTTTATAATAATAGACATATATACATCTCTTCCACTCTCATTTTGAAATAAATCGAACGTTTTCCAAATTAGGTAGTAAAACGTTTGTAGTTTATAACATCTCCAATAATGATAAGCTATCGGGTAAATTGACTAATTGCTTGCGATACTGCAATGAAAGTTTCTAGGCGAAAGTGGTTGTCGATAAAAACAGATCGGCCACATCTTTTTAAAACCGTCGTTTACCGCGAGCGTCGAGAAAGTGTTCAATTAACACTCTCGACTCCGGCGTTCAAGATATGTAAACACGCGGGATCCACTTTGCAGCATCCAACAACAACACAAACTTGTGTGTGGAGTTCAAGATCAACTTGCTGACGAAGTGAAAACTGTGGTGTGTCATTTGAATGTGGGCGGTCACTTTCTGTTTTCGAACCCTTTCTTTTTATTACAATGTCGACTCGATTTACGCATATATATTTATATCGAGATAATTTCCATTTATTTATCCGGTTCCTAAAGTTTGGAGCTAGTTTATCTGCTTTTGAGCTGATGCTATCGACAACCACTACCAACGGCTACAAGTCTACACAGAACAGAGACAGATGTAAGATTTTTTAGTCAATTAAACGTTTGAGTATAAGACTATTTCATTTACATAATGACTGCATTTACATTTACTGTCAAGACAATGAAAGAGATTTTACTATAGGATATATCACATTTCCATTGTAATATATTATTAACGAGTATACACACCTATAAAAGCGCATTGGAGTCCGATTTAGCGAAATATCAGTTTTTTGGTGATGATTATCAAACGAATGAAGTATTAAAATTTTAATACTAGACAAAAACACAGATCGCTTTAATATAGCTTCAAATTGATTTGCAATAAAATTATTCAACTGTGATTTCAACACTTTCACAAATATACAACTGAAACATTTTGGTTTTAGCTTTATACCTTTGATAATTATAAATATAAGTTAAATACTTTCTTATACATAACATCTCCAGAGAAATAAAAAGATTGGTGTTTTAATAGTATTAGAATTGTATATATCTTGTACCTTTCGAAAGTCATCTTTATTTGTCTAAATCGACTCCTATATGCTCTCTTAAACCAGTACTTATTCCTCTTTCGCGTTCCGAGATCTGATAAATCTTATTCAAATTGATCTTGGATAACTAGTTGAGGTATCCCCCCCCCCCCTCCCCCGATTTTTGTTATGCTGGTACTCATTTTAAGTGGGGTAGAGTTTCATATAAAACCAGATGCAGCGAGATTAAGGGCTCCCTCAATTAAGTGGTGATCACGAGTCGGCGCCATCCCTTGCGTGTTTATAAATTGTGATCACCCTACGGGCGCATATGTAGTCTAATCTAGGGATCAGAGGAGTTGACTCTATTTATCAACTGTTTATATGAGGAGTTTGAGGAGGATGCGACCGCTCCTGCACATGCGCCTTGCCTGATGATAATCCAAAACATGATGATGTTCGAACGTATTCGTGATTTTACATCACGTCGACACGTTAATTCAGCATTCTCAAATCCTTAAACGTGTATATATATATGTGGTGAGTTCGATTTGGATTGTAAGTTGGCGTGTACGAACTTCATTACTAATGTTGTGTTTTGTGTCGTGATGATGATTATTGTTTGCTTAACGACCCCACCAACAGCTAGGTTATACGGGGGTACGAATGAGCAGGTGATTATGAAACTATGAAGTGATGACTAGTGATAGGGCATTTACAAAAACCCATGCCTTATGCGTGATTCGAACCCACGCCCAACGGTGACTTCAGTTTCTGAAGCGGTGCCTCAGCTGACCGAGCTATACCGAGGGTGGCTTTTGTGTCGTGATAGGCACAATTTTGAAGGTATACCTTTATCGCTCATCCCTTGGTGGATATTCAGTTTCAAATTCAAGTCTCATCACTGAATATAAATCATTTGATTATTTTACTTCAACACGCTCGTGTATTTGGGCGAATTGAAACATTACTGAGAATTTTTAAGAAACAATATTTTATTGATGACTAATATGTGGTAATTACTAATTAGAATTAATATTTATTTGGCTTTTGAAGGGCGTTTAATGTTTATACGTGTTTAGCCCCTTAAGTCCTTGCTGGTGGTTATTGATGCCCAACGACCCCACCAATAGCTAGGTTATTTGGGGATACGAACGAGTGGGTAAGGTTGGGGTAAGGTGTACGATATTCGCAAAAAACATGCCTTAAGCGGTACTCGAACCTCACATCTGACTTGTCTTATTTCCAAGGCAATGCCTTGACTAACTGAACAAGGCGGGAAATTTCCCGTCCTTTTCTTTCCATTGTATTCTTGGAGGCAAAAAAAAACAGTGTCTCCGTGTATGGAAGCGGTACTGCGAGGAGTCCTGGAATGGGAGTTGGTCAAATAAGCTGAACATATATTACAACATGTTGATCCGTCTCATAAGGCAAGGTATGCGTTTCTTATCCGTCCCTTCGCACGTTTAGATTTGCGAACGTACTGTGCTCTTGACATTGGTATCATGCCAATACTAATATTGAGAAGATTTTCGGTTAATTTGCTTTGGCGTTATCCGAGGTGAAACAGGTGTATGAGGAGAGTGGCCCACGATACACAACTGACGATAACCTTTCAACAACTGAGCATATCAGATCCACGGTCATGTACTACTGTCCTTATTTGGCCGCGTTTCTCCCGAACAGCAACAACCTTCTGTTAGTACAGCACTATTCGCACAACAAGAACAACTAAACGATTCCGTCGAGAGTCCGACAGACAAGAGCAACGAGTTATCCCCCTACTACCCCCCCTTCGCCCCTAGTTTGATCACTGCATCCATTGATGGTCCATGACTAAATAAGGACGCCCCCGTGTATTACCTACGTCCCTTCTACTTGGCGGCAATACCCCTCCACACACATATACACCTCCTCATTATTCGCCGACGCTGACAAATACTGAACAGTCTTTTAGTCCACATATTCGCGAACGTTGACAATGCTGAGTTCAGTCTAGTCGACTTCCTTGGATTATTAGTGTCACTAAGAGTGTGTGTGTGTGTGTGTGTGTGTAGTTATTACTTATAAGTGTTGATCATTACCCCCATGAGGAGAAGATGGGACGATTTATAGGGTGGGTACCGTACTTGATTTAATCTCATAATTTTGAAATTGTCCAACGATTATAGATTTCGAGGAGAGCATTTATGATATTATCCTATTTATTAATTATTCATCGATATATACTGGATTACCGATACTGATTTTGTTTTTATGTGTTGTTGGTGAGAATTATTTGTTGTATATTTAGTGGTGAACTAATCATGACCTTTAATGGTCACTAAGTTGGAACTGAACGGCCTTCGGGACTAGCAAAAGCCACTCGCGAGTTGGTCGTGGTGGCATGCAGAGCTGCTACATGTACTTCTCTTGCTTGGCAAATATAGACGGGTCGTGTGTGGGACGAATACGTTCTACGTGGACAAATAGCATCTTTTTCGTGTGCTGATAAGGGAATAGTGATGTGTTGACTGTAGGAATCGAATATGTATTCAAAATATTTGTTTACTTCACGGGTTGTGTGTAAATACGTCAATGTATTGATGTGTAGGCGGACCGGACCTACTTCAAATTCCCGATGGTCATTTTGTTCGCGTACTATAGATGAATTTCAGTAGATTCCGTGTGATTGCAGAGAAAATGAAGAGGGTGTGAAAATGTAAAAAAAAAATACATTTAATTTTTTTTTAAACGGCTTAAGTGTGGAACTCTACAGAAATGAATCTGAATTCAATTAAGGAAATATAGATTTTTTGAGAAATTTTCCGATTACTCTTTCGCTCATGTGGAGTAGAGTTACACGTGCAACTCGCGCAGGGAAGGTGATGTTATGTGAGTTGAATCGTTTAAACGTGATGATACATGATGATGGAGTATAGTACGAAAATTGTAGTGGGAAATGTATCAGACTTTTCGATCTGGGGAACAGCTTGATGTGATATTAAAATTCTCGTCGATGTATCGAAATCCGATGGTTATGAAGGGTCGTGCGGTACGAGTTGGTTAGGTTCAGGTTACCTATTATCAAAGCTCGCAAATTGAATTAGTAATCTGATCTTCAGTCGCAGGGTTTTGTTCTGCAGTCGCATTTTTGTCAGTCATTAACAACCCATACCCATATTTCCAAAAATCGATAGAAATATACTAATATTTTTCGTATTTACAATTGATCGTGTCTTCACTCAGACTCTTCCAAATGAAGTCAATTATCATATTATTTTACTCACCTATATAAGTTACCTTGACACAGATTCATGTCAAACTACACAATAGCTCAGATTGTATAACTTTGTTCTTGTTTTCAAACTTTCAAACTAATAATAATTAGTAAATAATGATGCGTGATTATACGTACACATATAGTTAAACTGATAATAACTTTTACGCCTTACAAGAGGGAACTTGTCGACGAAGGCGGTTTACATCTGCGGCTCTGCTACATTTTTAATTATTTTTATTCTCTTGTCTAATTTGTTGATTAGTTATTGACTAAATGATAGGAAATATAATGAAGAATGGAAGGGATATCGTGCACGAAGGTATGTCACCATTGCGCAAACAGTTCAAGGCATTCCGGTTCTATAGTAGGGACAACTCTTCGATATTATTATACGAACAAAACCATAATCTATGCCCCGTGCTTACATGAGAGGCAGATTATATATATATATATATATATATATATATATATATATATATATATATATATATATATATATATATATATATATATATATATATATATATATATATATATATATATATATATATATATATATATATATATATATATATATATATATATATATATATATATATATATATATATATATATATATATATATCTATGTTGATAGTTCACCTTTGTTGTGGCTATCGTATCGAGCAATGACGATTATGAAATATCACGTTTTTGATTAAACGTTGTCCATGGTTGGTTAGCAGGAAGTTGATAGGACGACACCACGTGGTTAGTGTGAGGGACGTTGTGGTATACTTGTATCCACGAGATATGGAGGTAGTTTGCGAACAGAATTATTGTAAAAACTTGGACAATTGTAGAGAATTCAGTTGCAGTTTTGAACATTCTATTCTTGTGAAAGACGTAATTTTGTATTTCTAAACTTAATCTCGTCTTGAACGCCACCAGTTGTACCGTTGTGAATTGTACAAAAATAACGATGATAATAATGTTTAGGTTAGTAGATAACCTACAACTCTCGTGGATACAACTATAGTATATAGTTTATGTATGTGTTCGTGGATGTGGTCAATGTTAATTTCCTACATTGGTGGCAACATTTGCAAGCCAGTTGAATGTTAGTTGAGTTTAGTTCACCGTGAGTGATGTGTGTTTTCGATTAGGTCAGCATCATATCACGCCAGTGCAAACACCTAGGACCCTGACCTTTGCAGAATGTTATAACTTCAAGTGTAGAACCAATCGGACCATGTGCAATGGCACTTCATTACACAGAAACTGCATTAACGACAATCCTTGGTACTGTCATTAAATTCGCTTATGCTGTTTATACTGTCTTAGCAAATATATTACTTTGTTGACCTGAATGACCCCAGGAAAGGATGAATATATTTGTAAAATGGAATTAATGTGGCTGGATTAACATCGAATATTTTACAAGGCTCTGATTGTTGGGTGATATAAAGTTGATAATAATCTGAAGAAGTCTGTTGACCCTATTAATTATTAAATGTTATCAGCATAAAAAACTTATGCTCTTTAAGTGAATTTATCAATACAAAATCGATAGTCATCTCACTATTCCATCAGCTCATTATTCGTTCGACAACGCAAATAGATCTTGAAGTAGATCTTAGTTATCATTACAGTGAGGTTGTTAAACCAATATAATTTTTAAAAGATGATGCAATTTTCATAACAATAATTTACATCTTTTTCTCTGTTGGTCCATTACCAGTTTATGGAATCTCTCTAGGCTAGAAAGAAGTTAACGTTTTCTCATGAATTCATGTCACTCCACGAACTTACAATTATGTAGAAACTGCAGGCTTCTTTTAAGTGATCTCACACTTTATTGTAAAAAGTCAACAACTTTGAGACACTGCTGTTGAAATTGTATTATGGAATCACAACTTTTGTTTGTATTTGTTTGCCCCCAACTTCTACAATGTACAACTGCCCTTTACTTACTTGAAATGAAAAAGTATCCAAGAAATCCATTCTTTTGTACCAACTCATATTTGATCCCTTTCACACAAATAATGGCAGTATATAAGATTATAGTAAACAAACAATTGTCTTATGTTGTATTTTGTCTATTTCCAGGTCAGCTTTGCAGACTTTGCATAAGGTGAGCTCCAAGGCGCGCGAACAGAACTACTTCCTCGGAGGGCTTACACACGACTGGGTCAACTATTATGAGCAGCGTATCGAATCTGACCGATCTTGCCTCAATGAGTGGCATGCGATGGACAGCATCGAGTCGAGGCGACCACCCTCTCCTGACTCTGTACGCACAAAGTAAGTGAACGAATCGATCGCGTACTTATTGGTGACCGCAGTCAGTGTTATTGGTATCACTGTAACACTGATATGTGTTTAAAGCAGATATTTGTAATATTCTCTTTAGAATTGGATATTTTTTTTAGAATATAACCTGTATCTTTGGTCTGCTTAGTTTACGAGTATATCAGGCCACAACCGACACATTCCCACCTCACAATAAGTTGAAACTGAGAATTCAGCAGGCATACAGTCTTGACATAGTATATGTAGGCCTATTGTTGTAGTCTTAAATATTGTCAAGATCAAGCATGTAGTAGTTGAAAGACCAAATTTACATCATGAATATGACAAATATTTTCATGTTGTATTATTGTCAAGTTTGTGTATTTTTAATCCAATAAAAAAGCAAAATATCTTTGTCCATGGACATATCTTCTCATAGTATCAACAAAATTTGTGAAAGCTAGTGCCATTTTTTATTTGTTGCTAAAAAATATTATTGTATTTTTGCAGGCCTTTGGAGAGGGAAGAAACGGAACGAGTGATCCGCTGCACGCTCAAAGAGATCATGATGTCGGTAGATCTAGACGAAGTGACGTCCAAGTATATACGCGGGCGTCTCGAAGAGGACTTGGATGTCGACCTTGTGGAGTTCAAGCCGTTCATCGACCAGGAGATGTTGACCATCCTCGGACAGATGGACGCGGCCACCGAGATATTCGATCACGTGTACCTCGGCTCGGAGTGGAACGCTTCCAATCTAGAGGAACTTCAAAAGCATGGGTAAGTTCAGTTAGAATGATAAGAGTGTATTTTAGTAGCCGTTCAATTTTTAAATTCCATGTTGGTTATGCCTCCAATCTAGAGGAACTAGTTCTAGAGAACAGTTCAATTTGAATGTCATCACAGTACGCGTACGGGTATTGTTTTTTTTTTTTTTTTAATTTCATATACTCATTTTTCCTATCTAGAGCTTATTGATGCAATTTTAGTTGGATTTTCCCTTTGATTCAGGTGGGGTCTAATCTTATGACAAGAGCGTAGTGTTTCCAGCAGACTATTCTTCTTATTTTTAATGATATCATGATTCCATACATAGTCCTAGTGTTTAGGTAGAGTAATGGATGTAAAATAGAAATGTAGTTGCAGAGATATATTTGATTTTAGGCCTACGTTAGTTGTCGTTAGACGGATATTGATCTTGTCCAACACATTGTTGTATGTCACTCATAGTTGTCAATTCAGTACTGGCATGTTTGTGCTTAAATAATATCCGTCCATACAAATAATTAGTCATTACATGATATTATATTACCCGTACCGGTTCGGTACCATCTTCTGGTAATTTCTCTGTTGAAATTTCATTTCTCAGGCATTGTTGTTGCATTGTGCTTCTTTTCACTAATGTTAACGTTTTTCTTCTTTTACAGAGTTCGGCACATTTTGAACGTTACCAGGGAAATCGATAACTTCTTTCCAGGCATGTTCAATTACCTCAATGTCCGTGTGTATGATGATGAAAAAACTGACCTTTTGAAGCACTGGGATAACACATTCAAGTACATCACACAAGCAAGGTAATTGATTGATAATACTTTAATCGTTCTTGCGTGCTCGAAGCGAGATATAAAAGGCTAAAAGCGTAAACAATTGGTATAATAATGAGCTCCTAGTTGAATTTGTTTGAAAGAAACCACTCCGTGATTGAATTAGAACTTATAAATAATATATCATAATAATGTTTGTGTCTAATATTTTTGGTTGAAAAATTAAAGGTCAACTGTAGTTATTGTACCAAACATATGAAGACAAACAAAGACCATATTCTTTAATTTTTTTACTGAATCGATAGTGTGTGGAGTTAGATAGTATGTGCATTTGGTAATGCCAATTGAGTTTATCTTTATTTTAACTACTGTATTGATTTAATTAACATCAGTTTGTTGTGTTATTTTCATTTGTTCATTCACATATAACTTACATTCAACTAGGTCTAGCATTGCTTCTGAATAATTTTAATGAAGAAGATTGAATATCAACATTGTTTCAAAACCAACGTTAAGATATTTGACCTCTTAATCTTCATTAGGCCTAGATCTAATATTTATTGTTTGAATGCATTTTTTCAGGAAAGAAGGCTCGAAGGTCCTAGTTCATTGCAAGATGGGTGTCAGCCGGTCTGCATCCGTAGTCATTGCATATGCTATGAAAGCTTACAACTGGGACTTCAAGAAAGCATTCGAGCATGTCAAGCAGAAGCGTAGTTGTATCAAACCGAATACGAGCTTCATCTCTCAACTGGAGACGTATCAAGGTATCTTGGATGCAATGAAGAATCGCGAGAAACTACAGCGATCCAAGTCTGAGACGAACCTCAAGTCTCCTGGCCTCGTGGCCAAGGCCGAACAACGGAATGGACCGTCGGCCGAGATGAGGGCCGACCTGGATTCGTGCGAACGCCTTCTCGGGGTGGACTGGGCCTTGCACGTGTCGATGTGTGGACAAGATCTCAGCCGTTTGGGTGGTAGACCCAAATCCTGGTCACCTGACAATGCTGTGTCATCTGTACTCCTACTAGGCAATAACCTTGCAGCTCCCACCTCGATGTCATTGGAGCAACTGAACATCGACAAGCAAGACATTGTTTTAACTAAGATCGATGCGAGTCCCCTGCCAGACCAACCGTCTTCGAGTCCTAGTCAGCAGCTTCCTCTGCCATCTGTCGTCGAGTCACGGAACTATAACTTGAATGTGCGAATGCCTTGTGGTAATGGACAGGCATATAGTGTATCTCAGAACAAAGTCGTTTATTTACCTGCCTCGTGTGATAAACAGACGCAAGAACCCGAAGAAAATGTTATTCCTTCTGTAAAGCATCGGGTTATCGAATTAGAATCACAAAACTCTGCGGCAATAAGCGGTAGAAAAAATCTTGGAGATCGTAAAGGTCTTGTTCTGAATTTAACGACTCAGTTTGAAGCTCCATGCTGTAAACCCGATTCGCCTGGTGTTGTTGAGACTGACTCTTGCCCGATGTTGACGGCTGACGATGAAATGTCTTCGCAAACCAGAGCACCGCAGATGTTGACAGCTGTTCTAGTTAAGAAGGAAATTTGGGACCCAGGGGAAAAAGAATCTCCAACTACATGCGAGGTTACGATACCAACTTCAGTGATAAATAGTGACTGCCCTGTGTGGACTCCTCAAATGTCAGAAACACAGGTGCCAAATTTAGACAATTTGGAAGAGAAAACATTTATCTCTCATATAAAGTTAACTACTAGTGATAATGTAGACAAGGTTCCTTTACAAACAGTTATAGGTACTAGTGTAAATAGAACTTTAGTGAGGAAAGAGGGTGATCCTTTTTCAGCTCAGCTGGATCGTGTGTTTGATCGGGAAGAACGCAAACAGAAGGTAGACCCGATTCTACCTCCTCCAGTGGTGTTACCGTGCGTTACCGAAGTGCCAAACGAAGTGACAGGTCGGGAATGTCCATCCCGCCAATCGTCATGGAGCTCTTACGACAGTGCGGTTGTCTTAGGTTACCAAGGAGAGCCAAGAGATGCTCCTTCAAGGCAGAGTTCGTGGGGCTCCGCAGATACACGATGCACCTTGCCGTCAAGGAACAGTTCCTGGGGCTCATACGATATGCGACATCCCATGCAATATGTCAACGAGCGCGGCGAGAAACCACAGTTAATTGAAGACTTTGGTAGTAGCAGCAGCGGCATGTTCTCTTACGATCGTGATGAAATACCTTGGTATCCTGGTACGGTGAAAAGAACAAAGCAGAAACTAGAAGAGGGTAATGCCACTGTGAAACGGGTCTGTCCCGATACTCAGCCAACTGACATCGTCGTTAACAACTGCCCATCCCCTCACCGAGCGGGTGATGTTACCGTGAATGTTAAAATTCTTGGTCCAAGGCCCTACCAAAGTCCCACCATTATTCCTGCCAGGGGTTTCACCTTCCCATCAGCTCTCATAAAAAATCCCTGTCTGATGACTGACAAAACAGCAGCACTCCCATTTGACACACTCAACCCCACTCTCTCTCATTATGCTAGTTCTCCCACTCTCAGCTCCCATCAAGAACCAGTTACAATAAAGAAGATGGCCTCCTCTCAACCTAACATCACCTTCAATTCGACACTATCCACCGACAATAACCGTGCCATATTAAACGAGTCGGACTTCACCTCACCCCTTCCCGATTGCTCTAAATCACTCTCCGTAAGTGCACCTTCTCCATCGGCACTTGACCCGATAGGGAGTACCACAAAACTAACGCAGCCTTCCTCTTCTTTACCTGCCATGACAGTGGTCGGAGCTTCTAGTCCATTTTTCATTAAAACTACGCAATGTGCGTCTGTGAAGCAGCAAAAGAGGGTTTCAGATAACTTGTCAGTCGTAATAAAGCATTGCTCTTCTATCGATAACTCGACTGATGTTACCAAAGATAACTCATCTTTACTCTCCAGATCTCCAGAAAATGATGGCCAGAAGAGTATTTCGGGTTTGGTACGCAATTTAAAGAAAGAATTCGAAGCTAAATCTTTGAAGGCTGACAAAACGATAGTAGGCGAAAGTGTTGCAAACGATAATGAAAAGAAAGGTGAAAAGGTGAAAAGTCTCCCATCTTCACCTGTCGGTACTCTACCCGAAGACAAGTCTTCAGTTCCTAATAGTCCAGCAAGTTGTACAACTGCCGAGGATCTATCGGTCAAGATGCTCGTGGGCAAATATGAAGTGAGTAAGTGTCCCGACCGAAGTGGCTCTCAGTCGGGCGGTAGAACAAGGTTGACCTCTGAGAATGGGATAAACGTGGAACAAAAGTCGTTGCTTCCCCAACGCAAGTCTAGTCTCGATATAGCAGCAATGCGTAATAATGCCCAACCACAGCCAGTGATAAAAAATTCACTGCTTGTTCACAATCTTAAGAATGGGTCGAGCACTCTCAACAAGCGAACTATTAAAGTTACGAGTGGAGATGAGTTCCGTTTACCACCAGTACCGCCTGTGGTTAGAAGCCTTGTACCGACACCGAGCGTTGTCGCAGCGAGCGTGGTAGCAAAAGCTGCGAGTAAGAAACAGCAGCAAGGGAAAACCCATCCACTAGCTCGTTTGACCATCAAACAGCGGCACAATAACCCGGTCTACAACACTATGTGATGATGACCAACTTGACTGGCTGTGACAAAAATGTTAAATGTCTTTAGCTTTTGTGAATGAATGTTAGTTTATTTATGAGTACGTATAACGTATGTAGTACGTACGTAACTAGTAACACTGTAAACTACCACTGGGCTTGCAAGATAGGTTGAGATATAAAATTCAAACTACTATTTTTTCACCGAAAATTGACTTGTCATTCACATTTTTACTCTGTTGATATGTAAAAAAACTAAAAACTATAAAGACAAAAGCCACAATTCTAGTAAATTATCATTTTCCCATCAATTCAACATCACATAATTCTGTATTAAGCTTTCAGTGTACGCGAGTGTTCACAATTCTTCTTATGTGCACTAGTTTCTACACTCCAATATTGTATTCCCTGTCGTGCCTCAGATTTGTCTCAATTGTATGTTCACTTTGTGCCCTCCTTAATCTATTTATCAACACTGAATTGAGCCACACAAATGTTAAGGCTTGAATGGTACTGAAGTGGCTGTTAAGAAATCTAGTCTGTAAAGTATGTATTTATAAACATGCAGCTTGGGTCATTCTCAATAAGGTACAGGCTAGTTAGTATTATTCTACTACTACAAATATATAGTAGCCTATATAGACCAGTTACTGTAGAAATAAATTGTCAAAAGGTCAAAAAGTACATAATAATTTAGTACTGTACTTCCGAGTGTTTTTAATCATTGTAAAAATCAACTAGATGTGCCTGTTTTGTGTTCTACCCAAGCTTATGTATAGAATTGTACCTTACTTCTATGTATAATATTTTTTACTATATAGCTAGTATGAATACCTGTAGTATGTTTGGATACTGTACATTATTGCTTGTATAAATATAAGTTAGCATTGTTATTGTTGTATGTAATCATGTAAACATCTGATAAAAGTCATTTTAAAATTTATTGCAATGGTTGTAATTCATACACTGTTTTCCCTGCACAGCATGCTATTCTAGGTAACTGGTCAGCAGGTGGTGGTGGTTTACCCCTGTGCTTGGATGTTGGTTTCTTTATTGGTCCTTCATCTACACTGTATACTCCACCATCAAAACCTTTACAAAATCCCAGGGACTGCAAGAATTGAGAGATTTATGTCAGATAAATATATAGATATAACAGTACGGTATATTATTAATACCGGTATATCATAATAGATGGATCATAAATAGAAAAAGATAGAATAAAGATTATATACATAGATTATAATATAGTGTATAAATTAATAGTTAATTCTAATGGGGAGTCCCAAGTCAGCTATGCTTCATTTGACAAATTTTGGCAGTTTTTACCTTTTTCCAAGAAATGACTGTTGAAAGGTGAGAGCTAATTTCTTAAATGGTGCAGAAATTCGTTGAAATCTTCAACTCACTGTATGATAGAGAAATTTTGTAGGCAACCTTGTAGCATATATAGTAAAACTTTTTGCAATGGCATTTGATCATAAATAGGTCCATATTGAACAAATGTACTCGTAAACAACAAATGTTCATCATTCATTTTCCAACATGAAGAGTGGCGTATTTTTTTGTCAGAATTTGCCAAAAAAACTTACCGCCATGGTACGAACGCTGACAACACGAATTGTAGATGGCTCCGTTCCTCCAGTTATAAAATGCTCTTTATTGAGCCATTTTCCACAGTAGAGCTGAAAATTCATAATGTGGTGCTGTAAGAAGCTATAAGTAGAAAGTTCATAATTAGTTACGTATATTACAATGTCTTTGATTAGCTTGAGATACTTCAAATGTTATTTGTTTCAATAGTTTCATTTGTACCTCGCCTTGACAGCGGCTGCTAGAAAGCCAATTTAAATTGAGAATTTCCGAGAAGTATAGAATAAATCTACAATAGTAAATACAAACTAAAAGTCAAAATAGCCTGAGCCCCTCTAGTTAACTATCGCTACCTGCGGTAGGAACTGATGTCAGGTAGGGTGTAGGTTCGAGTCCTGCATAAGGCATGGGTTTTTGTTTACGTTTTTTCACCTATCACCATTTCGTAGTTTCATTATCACCCGCTCATTCGTACTCCTGTGAAACCTAGTTATTGGTTGGAACGCTAAGCAGCATCAAAATAATAATTTAAAGAAGTGTTTACAATAATTGAAATGGAGGTTACGTTTAATATTTCAAATTGAGTGTATTAAATTACACTTCTAGAGCAATTATTACCTCACTCAGGCATTTAATAAGTTTCAATATTGCCCTAACAAATGCCATAGTTATTAAATACAGCTACAAGAAAATAAGAGATGAATAAAAAATGTGGGAAAAAATGGAAACCGGTACATCTTTAGTCACTAATTAATACTTACTAGTGAGTTGTGCGGATCAGGATCAATTGTTGAAATCAATTTTCCAGTATTGTACTCCCAAAGTTGCAGAGGATTGACTTTCTGCCATGAACAAGTTAGTATCTGTAAATACAATTTAGATGTTGATAACTTTGCTCATTGCCCAAGCTGGTGCTTGTCTTGGATCAAAAATGTTAGGAGGGTCCAGTTAGGTTTTTTTCCTTATGGCCCGGCAGTCCACTGGTACACACTTAGTTTAGTTGTCATAAAATAGCTGTAACACTTTGACACCGATTTATAAATATACAATAGATTACAACTCTTGCACTTGACAAGGCGCACACTCTCTAAAAACATGACCCTACCAGACAAGTGAACTGTTCTACAAGCTTTGCTGTATCAAGGATACAGCAAAGCTTGTAGGGATTGTTGAATTCAGAGCGTTTGTTGCAAGGGTGCTTTTACTTTTCTAGGTGACCGGGAGACGCGAATAAATACGAAAAAACGCATGATATTAGAGGTATATATTTATTTATACAAAAAATACACAATTTTAGATTTTGTAATAAAGTTTGTGAAAAGTGAAAATAAGTATGCAACTAATTCCTAATATGATGAGATCCTTTTTCAATATATAGACCTGGGCCAATTTCACAAAAGGTCATAACCTTTGATCCGGCTCAAAGTTACGACAATTTCTAGAGATAGTAATACCATATTTTTATCTATTATTTTTAATTTTTCAATTTCAACTTTTAATTAAATCTATTACTGTATTATTATCAATCTTTTATTATTATCTGTGAGACAGTGTCAAAGTTGATCAGTAATATCTTTGTAGCAACTTTGATCGAAATCAGAGTCAATAGCATTAACCACAATTCTATTTTTAGACACATTCCGTCAAGAAACGTCCGAAAACGGTCTTCTTGATTATAATGTCATTAAAATTTACATTGAAGAATCTTAAAATTCGATGTGTCTCTGATATTTGACGTCACCAGGTGGGTAATTGTGGTTAATGCTATTCCAATCAAAGCTATGACCTTTTGTGAATTCGGCCCCTGAGTCTCACAAGACGCGACTATATATCTTTCATGTCAATGAATTACTTGGAGCCGTTTGTCATTTCAATACCCCGGGGAAAGAAGTCGAAGTAAAGGCGAAGCGCTGTACTCAATGTTTCTACGAACAATGAAAAAAGTCGAGGGGCCCAAACCCACCATATAGAACCGCCCCTGGGTCGGCTCAAATGTACAGGAAAGCTGTTGAATTGATCAAACTTATAAGAGAGAGACAGGGTCTAAATAATGATGGTTACTAAGTGGTAGTATTGATATTGGTGTATCAACAGTGATAACTAAATTGAATCAATTGAAAGTCGAAAGTGTTGAAAATAAGATGGATACAGAAAGACTGCAATGGTATATGGACATTTGCAAAAAATGGAACCAGAAAGAATACCCAAGTAAGAATTCGAAAGAGTATTAGAGTGTAGTAGAAAAGATGGAGGGACCAGATAAGTAGAAGTGTGAGGACAAGGTATAAGCTAAGATGTGGAAAAGGAAAGATTGTGGGAAGAACGGCAAACATGGCGATTATTAATAGCATCTCTATTATTAGAGATGGAAGAAAGAAGTGAAGAAGAGGATGAAGACGAGGGAGATGATGCGACAGGATTGGTATCATTGAGAGGCCCCAGATAAATAGTGCTCAACACCCCCGATTTGACTTGTTGAAACTGGGCCTTCAATATTCATCATTACTTAAATACAGTAGTATGTATTCTAATTGATGAAATGAATATTAGGGTTTTAAGGCGCATCGACAGCGAGGTCATTTAGCTGTATTCTAATTTCGAATATAGAGTCAACATAAAGAAACCGTTACGAGCAACAGATTGAAAGCCACCTTTGAACAGCAAAATCTATCTATAATTTTTTTTTCAATATTTCAGTTGAACTTTGGTTTCTATTTGTGTTCAATGTCAAGTACAAGTCAAGCATTCAAATTTTTAACCTTTAACACTGCAATCTGCAGATTTGGAAAAATAATTATTTAAGATTTTATATAGGTATTTTCACATTATTCCATATTTATGTTTAAAGCTGGCCATCCATAAACATCCAAGTACTTGATTCACCTCATTGCCGGATTTGCTTATGTCCAATCCGTCTCCACACATGTGAACGCCTGAAAGATGGCGCGTTGCATATGGTTGTCGCATATCCCAGAATTGTACCGTATCGTCCCATCCTCCAGATATGAGCTCTTGTGGAAGCTTTGGATGGAAACATGCAGCGTATACTCGAGATGTGTGGCCATCCATAACCCCAGACTTTGTGTTACTGCGTGCAGAAACAAATTTAGACGCAACATAATTATGCGAGAATTTCATAAAATGTGTATGAAATTGTAAAATAAGAGTAATGCCATTTGATGTTAAACATTATTGGAAAACTAGGTTTGATTTAAAGAATATTAATTATAGACCTATATATTCATCTCTCATATAATTGTATAATTAGATGAGCTTTAGCGAGGATTCAATTTGACTTACTGAAAAAAATTGGTGTTCGTTTTTATGTTTTTAGTTTTTTTGTCGGTTCTCCACAGGTCAAACGGCTACAGCTATAAATTTCAATCTTTTTTTCATCATGGTTCCTTATCTAACTCAGATCTGTATAGTTTTGTGGCATTATCGGATATCAACTTTTTTTTATGAATTTTAGAAATTTCAAAAATACCCAGGTTTTTTCACTATCACTATTATTCTATTATTCACTATTATATTTATTCTAGTTTCATGACGATGCTGTGTTTCAGCATCAAAATTGTAGACCATTATTATATGGTCTACTAGGTCAGTTTACAAAGTAGAATCGATAACTGAAACGATCAACTTGAAATGTCAGTACTTTACTTTAGTCTTCTTTTCAAAATATTCATCAATTTACAGTACAGTACCTTGCATGAAAAACTCTTTCCTGAGTTCTTGTTTCTTCGTCGTACATTATTACTTTGCTGTCGTCACCAACCGTTACGAATTTAGCTGCACGACTTGAGTAAGCTAATCCAAGTATCTGTCGGTTTTCATTAACTGAGTAGATGCAGTCGCCAGTTTTCATGTTCCAATTTTTCAAATAACCACCTGCATCTGAACAAAAAGTAAACCATTACCGGTATCAGTATTATATTTCATATTCTATTTCTAACAGCTGGTTGTGCCTACTCATATTAATTAGTGAATTAAACAAAAATTAGCGAACCAGTAACTCGTCATCATTCACATCACCATCATTTTCACCGTTATTTTGGTAATTTGACTAAAATTTAATAATCATTACTTAATTAATTTTCAGTTGGTACAGCTCCAAGTATCACCACCATCTAAGTACATTCTGCACATACCGGTACGTTGATTATCAACTAAAAACTGAAAACTACTAAAAACTAAGAAGCAGTATTCAAATAAAAAAATCGGTATTTTATAAAATCGGTATGCTTGTTTTTTTCCTCAATAATATCAAAACTTGATACAAAATCATTGTTCCCCAATTAAGGCTATGGATGAAAGATGGGTACCTAAATAAAAAAAACGAATAAAAAATAAATAAAAATGAAAATAAATAAAAATAAAAGATGCTTATGTGATGTAAAAATAATAAATAATTAGATATAAATAATTTAGAGTATAAATAATTTCATTAGATTTTAGAAAAAAACATATTCAATAGGAGGACATGTATTGATGAAAACGTAATATTTCTGTAATGGTGTTTAAATTTGGTGAGTATAAGCATCAATTATACCAATGTACCATGCTGGTAACAAACGAATAAACATGAAAAACCAATTGAAATTAAATGAATCAAAAATTAAAAAATTGTAATTAGGGCCTCAATTGTTAAATTTTGTGAATTTGGTACCATGCTATATAAGGGTAACAAACAAAAGTAAATTAACGAACGTAAATTTTAAAAACAAATTGACATTATTCACAATGAATATTGATGAATCAAAATTACAAAGGACTTGCAATTCTTTGTGCACAAAACAAAATCCTAGAGTATCATGAGAATTGCTTATACCATTTTGATATTCTGTGGTCCTGTAATTGCTTGAGCGTAACTAAGCAGACTCCATTTATTATAATTAAAATGACTTCTTATTTTTTGCGCTCCACAGGTCGAATGAAAACACAAATGCTGTTGAAACTTGGCATTCTGTGTCACCATCTAGCTCGATACTACTGATCACTATTTTTTCAAATATGTTACTGATGATCAGTGTCAACTCTGTATATAAGTTCATATATATAATGTCTATGTATAAGTGTCAAGTCTATATATAACTCTGTATATAGTTGTATATAATTATATATATTACAATGACATTTTTTTATACCAAAATAGAAATTTACATTCCAATCTCAAAAATGCCAAGCCAATTAAATCATAAGACAAATGAAATAACCAACTCGTCCATCAGTTAGTGCTGTATGAGAATTGGCACTGACTTGAAAGTTTCAAAAGCAAGGTGTGTATATAGCTTTTGAGTAAATAACTTGCTCATTTTACAATGCATTTGCTGCGTCTTCCTAGTTAAATGATACTAGTAGGCATACTAGTATAGTATTGGTAGACTTAGTATTCAAATACACGTTCTGGTATCTAAATAAAGAGCTCAGTATAGTTAATACTTTAGGTTTGCTATTGGTTTTTATTTGATGGTTACCTTGGTCACGGAGCTTATAACAATTTAACTTCATAATTCGTAGCCATGTAGATAATTATTTACGGCACACTTTCAAATACAGTGGTATTATATAAAATATTTTCTTACATGTGCAAGTCAAGGTGTTGGTACTGGGTCCTGATTTTGCAATAAATCGATGGTTGATGCTGCTAACGGTTGACGGTTCTACATCATTATCTATTAATTTCAGTGCACATTCTGTGGTCTCTGGAAGATACAGTCTTAAAGTTCCATCAGAGCAGCCAACTGCCAAATATGTAAAGTCATCAGAGTATTTCACACAAAGCACTTCGTTATCAATTTCTCTGAAATTTGAAAATTAATGTATGGATTAAAATTATGAGTTAATTTAATAGATTCATTATTTTTAAAAATTCATTATCATTTTCTAAATGCTTTCTTATTGATAGATGAAGAAGTAGCCATCAAGGTATATACACTGGTTTGCATTTGTCTTATCATTTGTCTATAATTCACCCATGGCTGTTCACTCACGTCGGTTTCTTCACCTCCCAACAAACTCTCTTTATCTTTACACTGTACTTTATGAGCTAAAACTGAAACCTTTCCAAATCAATAACTTGAAGATCACAGATAGCTCACATTATTATAATATTTAGTGTTACTGAGAAATATTGTTTACTAAAATTGAATTGACTGAAATATATAGTATCGTAGTCGACCTATGGCACAGAGAGCACTGTGAGAACAATTGTGCATGGGTAGTTTAAAATCTCAGAGCCGATAGTACCAACTGATGACTAGTGAATTGAGCAAACATTTTAGCGAAATAACTTGTCATCATACTTTGTTACGTATACTATATTTGTACCTTAGCTGATAATTAATTAATTAATATTTAATCATCAGTTAGAACAACCGTCTCTCACAAAAATATACTGACATTCTTACATTGTGTTTGTTATTTCGATGTCACCTTCCACTTCTATCACTATTTTCTTAGCTTTTTCACGATCTCGTGCACGAACTATTGTTGGAGTGGGAGCTTGCTGGTATCGATTGTAGCTGCTTACATTAGAAACAATATTTTTTTGTATATCAGTTGGTTTAGGTCCAGAAGGACCTGCAACTGTAGCCTTGGGTCCAGCTGTGGATCTGCTTTCCAGATTCATTGTTGTTTATTTTATATATAGACCTACCTTAACAAAAATCATATCATGTGGGATATAGTGTTCACGTTATTTTATCGAATAGGGAATTGCCAGAAGTAGAATGTTCGGATGGTGACTTGCTAATAAGTCGTTTAATTTTTGAAGCTACAAATGGTGAACAAATCATTATTACTTTTACTATCCAAAATTATTTTGTGTTATTGTCAAACAATCAGTATCAGAAATTTAAATTCCATATGCCCTAATTATTATTTTGATGATTAGCAAAATATTGTTTCTATTAAAAAAAATTGGACAAAAAGTGTCAATTTCCATGGTTTTAATGGCTATAATAATGCAAATTTTGAAGCAGTCGATTTGAACTTAAAATTCATTTTCATTTGACTTTATCCATTACTATTTTTATTTGCATTAAAATAATTCATCTAATTTTCAACAATGCTATGAGTTTGATCAGATTTACATTGTAAAGCTGTACAACCTGCTGTACTTGTGCTGTTTTTGCATCGAGGTAGCTAGATTGCGCGTTGTGTCATCAGTTATGAACAGTGCTACTCTACCATCATGGAGAACAGCGACAAAGGACGCAGTAAATGGGACAATAATTCAGGTAATGGCATTTTACACTTGGCAGAAATGTATATTTTGTGCATTTTCAGGTCTGTCTATTAATAGAATGAACATTTGTCCAACAACATTACATTCTCCATTCCTTGTATAAGGGCACGGTTTGTTATGAATGAAATCAACGCCTCAAATTCGGGTTTCATAACATCCAGTAAGCCTAGGCCGTAGCCTATGCTTACTTGACCTTGTGTTGCTATTTCAAATGAACCATTTTGGCTACATCAGAGGCCTATCAGTAATATGGAGATGATGCAATTATTAGAAAACTATTCATTCTGTTAATTTTAAGACTGAGCGGTTAGTGAATGCTAGGTGCCTTGCTTGTGTAACATTTTGCAAGGTTAGCTCAAAATGTTTGGTTATGTAGGTCCTGTGTCCTGTCTTGGATGCCTAGGTTTAGACCCTAGTTTGAGTACATAAATATCCTTACAGGACTACTTTATCAATGACCCTAGGCTCAGACCAAGTCGAATCTACATTTCATAGTAATTGCAGCAGATTTGCAAAGCTCTTCCATCAAAATTGTAGGCTGAAAACACTGCATCTGCATATCATTTTCTTATTCATCAGAAAATATAAAAAATATAACAAGGGGATTGGAATCTCGGGAGATTCATTAGGCCTCGACCTACCAAGGTGTTTGTCAATTCAGTTTTTTTAATCTCACCAAATAAATTAGGGACCTAGGCCTAACCATCTTGGCAGGCAGCAAGACTATTTGCTACCGTACCATACCTATTGAAACTACCGGGACTGGTATTAAAGTTTGTTCGTCTAATCCAAAAATTAGGTATCAGGTTCTATGGCATTGGACACACTATGGCCCAAGCCTAAACTCTCTAGAAATGGCCTACCATAGGCGTACGTTCGAAAATGTAGACCTATGCCTACCACGTGCATGTAGGCCTACATTCTTTATAGGCCTAAGCCTTCATGCATACGTATGCCTTGAAGCAAATAATGTAGGCTAGTTCTTAATTTGGGTTATTAGTTGGGCATTCTGCATTAGGCAGAGAATAAATATTAGTAGGGGGAGCAACCTGCATCTCATAGGATTTTCGTGAAAGAGGATTCTATTTAGATATACCATAAAAGTATTTACCCCCTTCCTGGCACTTTGTCAGATGCTGCAGGGAGTGTCGCCCGTCATGACGCTTTCACGCACTTTGAACTCTTAATCACGATCACGCTTGATCATGATTTAATCAACGTCGAGAGCGTCGCAACTGCGTTTTAACGCTAATCCAATTATATCTATCAGGCCTATCTATAGATAACAGCCTCTATAACTTTCGAATTGCCAACTCCATGGAAAAGTTTTGTCGATAATAATTGTAGATAATGAATGGGCAAACAATTTAGTTCTCTCACATGAAGCTTGATCACGATTTAATCAACGTCGAGAGCGTCGCAACTGCGTTTTAACGCTAATCCAATTATATCTATTATCTATAAATAACAGCCAGATGAATGATGGAGAAATCCTACCCTTACTAGAATTACAGTTAGCTGCTACATGTACATTTACCTCAATGTTTGTCACGTCTCATGTTTATACCCCCGTGATGGCAATAGTGTAAATGCTAGAAAAGGACAGACATACACGATTCAAATCTAACAATGACTTATCACCCATTTCAGAAATGCGATTTCGAGATGATATGAAGAATGGACGACGAGGTAAACCTCAAGCTGCAATATACCGCCCTGGCAGTGGACCTCTGCGTAAATCAGAAGAATTTTCTTCTGTCGATAATGTGCGAAGAACTAAATCACCTGTTGACAATTTTACCGTAAAAGGAGTCAAGGAAGAGTTTGATCAAGTTGATATTACTAAACTTGGTCATTCTATACCCAAATTAGATCATCAGGCCATACCTAATAAATCCAACTTTGACAGTCATGACTCAAGAATAGAAATGGTTACAGACAGTATGGAAAATGTCTACATAGGCTCGTCTGTACCACATAGATCTACTAAGCATCGTCGGAATAGCTTGGGAAATATTTCTGCTCCAACTAATTCTAGAAATCAACCAGTAAATGACGTGAAAAAGAAAGGTAAAAAACCCGAACAGGCAAGATACGTACCAAAACTTGTAGCACAGGCTATTGCCGAAAGAGATATTCCTAGACAAGTTGACATGAAGTCACACAAATATCATTCGTCTCAACAACAAAGTCGGGACGAAAACTGGGATGAAGTTTCAGTGGTACATGGTGCAAAAAATGCCAAGTCACAGAAGCCGGAGAACTGGGGTCAGAACACTGGCAGTGTATCTCATAGACATGAATTACTTGGCAGATCAAAATACGAAGGAAATAGAAGAGGAGGAAGAGGTCATGTGGAAAGAAATTGGCCAAATAAAGATGTAGGAAATGGTCATGGTATTAACAGTGGCTCTAGTACAAAAGTACTGAACGAAGAGGGAAACCCACCTGTATCAAAACCTCTTCCAGATTTAATGTCGATGCAATTGGGAAGCATTCCAAGAAATTCAGATGTAGTACACGGAGCAATGTCTGGGTCAAATCAAGTAGCGGGGTTGCCCCGTGAGTTGAGACAGGCTTCCGAACCTCGGATTCTTCCTCCCACAAGCCTTAACTTGGAGTTGAACCGCACTCGCGATACTCGGAGTGTAGAGCCAGCAGGAAGTTCTGGCCGTAGCTGGCAGGGTGAGAAGTTACAAGCAAAACCACCTTCGGGACGTAGAGGTAGTGGAAAGGACTCTACCATACCAAACACTATTAAACCTAATGTAAAACCTCATCCAAACTTTGATTCATTACCTCCAAGATTGAGGAAGAAGTATTTGCTCGAGAACGGTTTAACAGAACCTCTTACTCATGTTGGGAATAGTTCTGTAGACGATGTTTGGGATGGGAGCTCTGTGACATTTCAAGGAGCATCTGGTTCAGAGAGAGGAGGTGGATATCTTCATCAACAACAGCATCAACAACAACGCCATATTTTATCTCATCAACTTCAACAGCACCCTCAGCATTTCCACCAACATCATCCCCCTCCAGGTCATCCTCAGTCTTTCCACCCAATGCAACACCATCCTCAACATATGAATCATCATCAATTTCAACAGATGCAACCACCACAGCACTGGGCAAGCACTCTACCAACCCGAGCCCGCGGACGTGGACGACTGCGACCAGAAGACCTTGAAATGGAACGCATTGCAGCGTCAACTCGTTTCTCTCGCTCCCTTACTCCTGATAGATTATCAATGCCACCTCCTTCTCTACCAGATACTCGGTCTCCTCCTCCAGGTTATGCAGCTCAACAATTCCGCCGAGTCCCTAGCCAGGAGAACGTACCTAGGGAGAATCGTATGTATACTCCACCACCTTCACCACCCCCTCAAAGGCTCATGACTCCTACCCGAGGATATCGTCAGGATGAAAGGAGAGGTTCGACGCAATTACAAGATGAGAAAGTATCCCCTTTACTTGCGAGACAGGAAGATAGAAGTAACAGGCGTAGAGTAAGTGAGAGTAATTCGTGGGGATCTAGAGAAAATTTATACTCGAATAGGAGACAAGATGCGAATTCAAACCATGCTAAAAGTTCAGACTCTCAGCAAAGCTCAACAGATACGCTCCGTAACTCACCATCTCCGAAGATATTGGATTGGGGCGACGAAGTTGAAGAGACTGAGCGTCTAGAGGCAGAGAGGAAATTAAATGCCAATGCAGATCGAAATCAGTCGCACTCTGCAAGAGAGAAAAAGAAGCGACGTAGAAAGCGTGGGAGTGATTTAAGTGGACCAGATGACAGAAGTCTCAGTCGGGGACGAGATCATAGTCACGACCGTAACTTTCGTGGTAATAGTAGAGAACGTTTGCAGAGAACACAGAGCAAAGATAGACATAATAGAGGGAACAGTCAGGAACGTCACCAACGAGGGAAACTGCACGATGAAAGAAGTAAAGAAACTACTCGTGTAGAAAAACGATACAATGATAAAGATCGAAACTGGAGAGATGGTGAAAAATGTCATATAACAGATAAATCGTTAGATAAACCAACAAATCAAATTGCTGGGATCATTGTCCTTCCGTCTCAAGTTCCAACCGATAGTGCTAGCCCAACTTCTGTTACGACACCTCATTTTCAAACCCAAACAGATGCTGTTTCTTACCCAACTTATCGGGCAGCTAACCAACAGTCAAGCATGAAACAACAGCAGCAGCGACAGCTTTTCAACCCGAATAATCCCACGAAACCAATCATGGTGTCTGCTACAGGCCCACGAGCTGTTGTCACTGCCTCTCAAAATGATCCTGTTCCTACTGTACCAATACCAAGCTTCACTCCAAGCCACCCATCTGGGTTTCCTTACAGTTTTCCAACAAGTACTTGTTCAGAAGGACCTTCATACATTACTGATCAGTTTGGAAACTCTCGACCATCCTGGTATGACCCTTATTCGACTAGTTTCCGAGCAGCACACAACCCTCATTTACTCTTGGATATTGAGCGTGCTGATTTAGAGCTGCATTGGTTTCTTTCATCTGATGGTATATTTAGAGACTGGAGTCGTATTGCCTATATAAGGCATTTCTTGCAACAATGTCTTCAAACATTACTCATAACTGACATCAAGTTTTGTCAGACAGAAAATGTGGAGCAACATCTATGGAAAATCCTGTTCTATAATATTATCGAGTTACTTCGTAAAATTATGTCTGAGGATTCCATCAATAGGGATCGATGTAAACAAACTATTCTTACTCTCATTGATGAAGGAACGACTTTCCTCGAGAGTATTTTGTCAACTTTGGAGCATACATATAAATTCAAACTAGACACGTTCCTTTCTCCGAATCATATACCAACCAAAGGTTTGGGTTTTGCTGGATTGGCATTGGTTTCTGCTCAGAAGATTTACTTGTTCTTGGGTGACTTGGCACGATATAAAGAGCAAGTTTGCGAGACCACAAACTTTGGTAAAGCTAGGCAATACTACATCAAGGCTCATCAAATAAATCCCAAGAATGGTCGACCCTACAATCAGTTGGCAATTTTAGCTGTTTATGCCAGGAGGAAACTTGATGCTGTTTACTACTACATGAGGAGCTTGATGGCATCAAATCCTTTTCTATCAGCAAAAGACAGCCTGGTCACTCTTTTTGATGAAAATAGAAAGAAGGTAAGTGTCATGACTCATGTACTATTGAACAGCGGCAGGGCTTTTCAACAAGATTTATTGGAGAGCCATTTTTTCATGGGGAAATTTGAGGTGGGCCACACAGTTAACTGTCCGATAATTTTCATTAATTTTTCACCCATTTTCAATATGGTGCGCCTGCATACAAACATAATATTTTTGGTACACACATATTCAAGCATCTTGAAACTGATTTTTTCAGATCAATATTAAATTATGTACTTAAAATTGCACTTCTTGTCATTATGTCTTTATTCAGGTCTTTGTAACTGATATGACGCACGGGGGGAGTGCACAACGATGCCAGATATATTCTCAATTTGACTGTACAGAATAAATATTATACGTTATTGCAGTGATTGTAGAGTTTATATGAATTTATGAGTGATGCAGAATTGCAGGGATAATACTAAGGGCTATTTGAAAAGGTCTCGCGGGCCGGAGTTGGCCTGCGGGCCGCCAGTTGGGAAGCCCTGAACTACGGTATACATTTTAATTTTCTTGCCAACCTGTCATTATTTATTGAAGCTTCAAGTGACACATCCACACAGGCTTACTTACTGTTATAGTAACACAGTGAATTAAAAACCATATCTTGAAACAATATGGGGTCTCACAGTCCACACCATTATTAATTTATTATTATATTTTTTAAAATCTACTCATGTTGTTGAAAGAAATGTTTTTGAATATTTTTTTCAAAGTTCAACCATTTCTTTTTATTATTTAGTAACTTGGTGCAATATATTATTTCAATTTATTTATGCATTTAGTGATACTAATTAGGCCCAGTGTTGAAAATTCAACAAACTCACTTTTGATTAAATTCATTTTCAGAGGCATAAAACCATTGTCTCATTAAGGCTCCATGTTTCAGAACAATATTGTAGGCCCTAGTATTTTGTCCACCAATTGTTTTTTATTTTTATAGGCTCACATTCCTACAATTTATGATACACTATTGATTATATAAATTAATTGTTAAGAGCATACCGTAAAGTTGAAAGAAATATTTATTTCATAGGCCTAATCAACCTAAGACCAAAATCCAGGTTATTCTTAGAACAAAACAATGTGAGTAAAACGTGAAGAATGTAGTTTTGAGTTCCAATCATAATTATTAAATACAGTAGCTCAAAAAATGTGAGCTTTGTTTGAACTTCATAGTTTGTAAAAGGTTTGTGCTATTGGTTTGCTATTGTTTTTTTAATCTGTTTCATTCTTTCATTGTAATCTGACTGTTATTGTACCTGTATTGGTACTTTGTTTTATTCAATGTAATGCAACTTTATGTGAAAATACGTTTATTTACATTTATTTTATTTATTTATTTTATATTTATTTTACATTAATACATTTACATTTATTGCTAAAATAAATATCTAGTACTACTATTCTACTATGTAATAACATTAGTATAATTTGCCGAAAAAATAGTATAGTTAGGCAGTTGAAATAATGGGAAGGTGTTAGACCTCAGGCAAAAATATTCAAGTCTAAAAGGTAGATTGCAGTCTCGGCATTTTGAATTCATACTACCTCATTAAACCTGATCATTAAACTAATTGATGTGATGGGTACGGTATTTTAATTAAATTACCATTGGGCCTTCTTGCCTTCAAACTTGAAAATTTCTCAGAATTGAAATGGGTGTTTTTGAATGTTTATCTGACAAGACGTATATTGATGTTGCCGTTCAATAACATGTTCAAATATATATATATGAAGAAGGTATCTGTATCTAGCCATGCGGCCCATGCCCAAGCGCAAATGCTTCTACTACTTTACCAATTAGTACTACGGTTGATGTTGGTATTTCCATAGCACTAGGTAACATATCTGATTCTATCACTTTACAGTATGAACAATCTGAGCGTAAACGTCGTGAAGAGCGAGAAAGTCGTGACCAAGACCGTATGAAAGAGAAGGAGGGTGCTGGCATGGAGGCGGGAGGCAATGGACTACGTCGCGAGTACTGGGTTCGTCCAGAGGGTGGTCGGAAACGGCTTCATATCACGTCATCTGCCTCGCTAGAACAACAAAGAGTGGATAGCGAGGAGGAAGAGTTACACGGACTTTCTAGTATAGAAGTGAACAAGAGATTTATTACCAGCTACCTGAATGTGCACGGAAAACTCTTCTCCAAAGTCGGGTCAGTGTAATATGTTAGTCTTTGTTTTTAGTGTTAATTAAAATAAATAACCATTATTATTGAAGTACTTTGTATCTAAGCTTGCATGCAAATTAGAATGCTTACAAATAATACGATTGCAGAGTTCGTCGTCGTAGTTACTCTTTTATTTTTTGTCAAACACAAATTTTTCGTTAATCGTTAGAACATATTTCTGATGATACAGCATGGGCCACCCGTAGCCGTGGGCCCCGAGGCGGCTGCCCCGGCGGTTGTTACGCCACTGCCTGTAGTATAGAAATATTCAGCCTGAGGTTGAACAAACCTTGATTTTTTAGTTGAATCAAACTTTTCAAAATGACTTAGTTTTTCTGAACCTCAACACAAGCCTGTGTTTCTTCCTGGATATGGCGACCTACTGAGAAAAGAACACAAACGAATGCTTCCTATTAAGTCAGTCCAAAATGGCTTCAAACTTTCTTATGTAAGAAATATGCAATTAGGGCACCTGATATTTAAGATGATGTTCATTTTCTAGTGATACTTTTGCCTAATAAAAGCCAAAATATTACCATCTCCATGACAATACCATCTTTTTGTGTTTGTTTATATAAAGTCCATTTTAATTTTGATTAGTTTACATTTGTTGCTTGCCGACTAATAGTACCGGTATCATGAGTGATAAAACCAATACCGGTAGTTGAATGTAGATAGAGACTACCGGTACTTGCTTAATGATAACGATAAATGCATAATTAAAACTTTAACTAGCTATGGTGATATGAGGTCTTATTATGAACTGAGTAAGTGTGAGGCATACTGTTTTAAAAGCTCGTCGTAGCGTGTGAGTCATGATAGTAGGTTATCATTGTAACATGTAGTAAGAAGTGCATCATTGAATCGATATTCTATTTATCACTGTCCAAGATTGTTCCACTATTACGATTGGCAATACACTATACTACTGGTAGAAAATGTGTGCAAATGTCAATTATGACATCTTCAAGTAGTATTATTCAGAAGTAATATTTCTTTTCACTGTTGTAATCGTCTAAATCCTTTTGTTTTATAATTCAATTTGCTTCTTCTCAGAGTTGGTCTAATGGTTCTCCAACTTGAAGACTGCAACATACCCATTATTTCTTGATGCATCTAATTACCTAAAGTTGAAAGGGGTTGAACGTTCAAGTGCGGCTAAGGCTACTTTAATGTGGATCTAATTTTATCCGTAGCACTAGTAAACGAATGGAAATATTTCACATATATGACGAGCAAAGTATCACATTCATTGTATATTTGATACAAGAGGCCTACCAATATTATTGATAATTATTAGCACGGTTGTGAACAATAATTGTAACAAATAATAACAATGATAATAATTAACAATAACAATAATTTACATGACATGTAACATGAATAATGTAACAATAATAATACATCGATTAAGATCGACACACCGATTACAAGCTATATTTTTTAGAACGATTGATGGTTGATTCAATTTATACGATACAATAATCAATATGATGAATTTCGATTATTGAAACTGTCTTCTGGTGTTGGTCGTTACAAAACTTTCCTGGACATGCCAATTGACCAAACCACACATTGAAAATTCCGATACAATATTTGGACACTCGATGACGATAAGATTATGAAAAGAGAGAAAAAATATTGATAGGTCTATTATATTATGATAAATTATCGATGTGATGTGAACGATGATCGATATAAGTTTCTGTACATCAACGGTGTGAGCAAAATACCTATAGTTCACGGTAGAGTTCAAAATCAGCTATTTCCTTGAAATTTTTTAGCTACAATTTTTTTCCAATTAGTTTTTCTATGTAATGAAATAAAGATCATTAGCAGATCAAAAAGCACTTCTAAAATGGTAACAGTTCAGGTTGACAGTAAAAAGTTTATACACATGCTTGGTGTTGCCACTCCCTTCATTATTCACCCATCAGTATGTAGGCTCTACTAACATGATAGTTTTCATCATCATAACTTGAAATACAGTAATGAAAGTATGCTTTGATAATAATCTTTGATTTCAATAGTACCTGTACTCATTTTTCTGAAATTATTCAATAGATATTTAATACTTCAAAGGCCTACATACACAGTATGCTAATTTCAAGTTCAGCGCCACAATACAAAATGACAGGAAGTAAACGAATACAAGTATGTTATTTTCACGATACATCTAATATGCCACCATTTTTCATTTATGTGACTGTAAGCATACTTAATCCTGCTGGTAGGTGGGGCTGAATAGATAATTTGTTTGTAACAGTCAGGTTATGAAAATTATATGATTGGCTGTGTATTATGGATGGTATCTTCAAAGTACGACCTATTGCCTATTGGGCTGGGTGTAATGTTAGAGGATTGATGGGTACAAGTACGGAATCACTGAAACCTGTTCTTAATCAACACTCACATGGTTCAATAATATCCACTACCGGTACTTCTATTACAAACTTGACTGAAAATAATGCCTGTTGGTGTCATGATACTTAAGCCTTTGGTATGGTAAGAGCAGGTTATTAACCTATTATCAAATCCAACATCATTCATTTATGACACTAACATTATTTCAGTAGGCCTATGTCATTATTTGTGTTCAACACAATTAATATGAAATGTAATACCAGTACATAGGCTCAATTAATAATTAATTCAATGAATTCATACGATCTTCCAACCACGTTCAAACCTAACGTCCTTATTTCTAAAATATCACAACGTACATACATATTTTCACAGATTTCATTAACTAGGCCTAGGCCTACCTAATTTTCAATCTTCATGCATGTAGGCCTATAGTTTTTTCAACCAGAAAAACTCTGCATGCATTGAAAAGTTGGCAAAATATTTATATAAAATCAAATAAAAACCTGAGCACCTTGGTTTTGAAACCACTCACTTGATTTTCATGAACATGTTGAACATGAACATTATTGTCGTTGCTTCCAATTTTGTGTGTGTATACTTTTCATCATTTTTTTCACTACCGGCATAGTATTTTGATGGGTATTTCAAAATTTCAACCGTCAATCTCGCAAAATCTACACGACCGACTGTTACCCAAATCTACAAGTTGTATGATGAATCGGTTCTTCGGTTCTCCGGGTGACTTGTTGAGTTCTCCTAAAACAAAAAAAGACATTTTAGACCGATTCGAAGTCTGGTAATGCTCTAGGACCGTATCTTATCATTCCCCTGATATTTTTGTAATTAAATTGAATATGTGGGGCTGATTAGAAATGGTATAAAATATATCTGTTGATTCTGATTCGGGCTCTACACGTCAATTATTTGTATACACTAGTCAAATTGTTAACGTTGTTTTTAATTTTACAGTATGGAAACGTTTCAAGAAGCAGCGCTGCAAATGTTACGAGAATTTCGAGCGCTGCTGCAACACTCGCCTGTACCTCTGAATGCCAATCGTGTTCTGCAGCTGTTGGCCCTCAACATGTTTGCCATAGACAACACACAGCTTAAAGGTGAGTTTTTTTCATCACATAATTCTGGATCGAAGAAAAAATAAGCAGGGGGGGGGGGGGGGGGCAAGGTTGAATAAAATCAGCCGCGCGGGGAAAGGGGGTCCAGCAGAGCTCGGCAGGGAACTTTTTGAAATATGATCATTTTCAAGTGATTTTTGCTATTCACGAGAAGTTTTGGTGATTTTTGATAATTGAGTCATTATGGACATTTTCAACGTTATTTTTAATAGGCCTAATTGAATAAAATTTTATTGACATTTTAAAAGTGATTCTTGCAATTTCCCCCTACAAAGCCTGGCAGACAAATTTTTGAAAATATGGTGATTTTTTCAAGTGATTTTTGCGGTTCACAAGCAGTTTTGCTGTCATTATGGACATTTTTGAAGTCATTTTTAATGATCAAATCATTATGGACAGTTAAAAAGTTATCCTCGCAATTACTCCCAGCAATATTGCCAGCAGCGAATTTTTTGAAATATTGTCATTTTTAAAGGATTTTTGCGATTTACAAGCAGTGTGAAATCTAATAATTGAATCATTATCGAAAAGAAAACTGGACACACACAGAGGAGGGAAATGGGGCACCAGCCCCGCAGGGAATTATGTTATTTGGAGTGTCCTTGTGTATTTGTAGGCCTATTCTGGAATTATTTTTTCACCATGTTTGGAGTATATGTTAGGATTTTAAATACTTCACCATCATAGGCATATATAGGCATAGAAGAAAATCCACATTGTGTCCTGTTTTTTCCTGTAATGCGGTAAAAATAATTGGGAGTCGGGGGCCTTCACCCTATTTAAATAGTGAATTAGTATATTTGTTACAGCGTTAAACGATGGTCATTGTAATATTTACTGTATACATTTTAAACCCCATTTAAGTACATTTTGCAAGAAAAAGCGTACAATCAAATGTGTTGCAAAAATATTATGTAAAAACCATCTAAATGTACATTCTATCAAGTAGGCAGCTATCTCAAGATCAAAACGGCAATATATATCATTTTCTTTGCCTGATGAACCAAATGATTTGGACATGGTGTGTCATCTTACTAGATTCAGATGTAGTTCCTGTGCCCGTTCTGACAAACTCTGAGACGGGTGGTCGTTTTGCCGCTAAAACTCAATATTGTAGGTTGTTAATTGTTATGATGTGATATGATGTAAATGATCACAATTTACAATTAACCCTACTCGTATTACATGGTGATACTAATTCTTCCTTAGTCTTAATAGGGAAATAATGATAACAATTTCTGTGTTGTTAAAACTCAGTACAACTTGACCTTTCTTTTTGACTCATGCAACCAGGTAAGACCAGCGTATTTAGGATTTTGGCATTTATAAACATTTCCTAGAAATATTCGAACCTATCGTTGGGAATCTGTACCTCCCTAGTCGACTTGAAATCGTCTGTAAATTGTGTGTAAATCTTGAATCTTGATCAACATTTATTTTCAGTACAGTACATTAATTTGTTTGAAGACAAACATTGATGTCATTATCAATTTGTGATGTATGATGCACTTTTTAGAAATAAAAAGGATTTAAAAGGATATAAATAGGAGTTGATTTAAAGAATAATATCAATTTGTAATGGATGATATGAGAGATGAGTGAAAGATGATACAAAGTAAGTGAATTTCGATTTTCGATTTTGCTTCATAGTTCGTAGAAAAAATGGTGGGAAATTTCAGTTTGTTCGATTCTTGTGGAACCTACCTCCCAGAACTCATGTCCGGTCCATTTTGTGTTATTCTGTGCACTATCCATATGATTCCTCCAACCTAAACCCACCTCATGATTTCGCATACATACTCTTACTCATCATCTTACATATCATCTTACTTACTTTTACACTGCATATCTATCTTTCATAATCTCTCATATCATCCATCACAAATTGATATTCTTTGAATCAAGTCCTACTTTCCAAAAATGACTTTTTCTAAAAAGTGCATCAAATAACAAGTGTCCTTGGAAATAGATCATGGCAGATCAAATTTGAACTGCAGTCTGGTTGTTGCTAACCCCGGTTATATATCTCATGTCATCATTTCATGTCATTACATGGTAAATTGTGGTATTGATTAACAGTTTACTAGTCACCACATCTGTCTTAGTATCTGGCTTACCAGGGATGACTTACCTCAGTAACAATTACCGTTTCATTCTATTTCCATATAGCTGAATTGGTCTCGTACATTGCATTGAAGGCCAAAATAGAATAAAGCTTGTTTCATATGAAGATAATAGCACATATTTTTTCCATCCCTGTAAATCACTAACCAGTCAGGAACTTGACTGAATGTTTCTGCCTAGTTCACTAGATGTAACGGTACGGATAAATCCGTTCAACCGTGTTACTATGAATCAGGCTTTCGTCAATTCAGACCTGTATTTTATAATATGTTAGCATATGAGTGTTGGTTAATGGTATGCTATATTTTGTCTTGATCCTATGAAGCTGAGTGCCATTATATTCATTTACCATATAATTAAAAAATTCAAATCAGTTCACAGATCAGTTCATAGAGCAGAGCTTATTAATTAATGAGTAGTTTTGAAAAAATCTGATCTTGAATTTTTCTATTACGTGCATTAAACTAATTGTTAATTAATACCGTTACTTCTACGTTTTAAAGTTGGGATAGGTATTTATTTTACTGTTAGACATTCACAGCTAGTCATAATCATTTCAAAGCCAAGTTTCTTTTGTATACATGTCTAGTTTTTGGGCAGTTATGGCACTGAGTGGTAAGTGCCCTTTGCTGGTACGTATTATTTTATTGTATAACTGAGCAGCATCATCCATTAGACTTCACAGTTTATTGGTTTGCATATTTTTTCCTCTCAATTTGGTTTGCTTTTATAGTTATCCACTTCAACGGGCATGCTGAACTCGTCCCTTTCATACTTTTAATTAAAATATCGAGAGTGCCATTACCATCTTAATTAAATAGGCACAGGGTAATTATCGTTTGAAGTAAAGGCTCGTTAAAAATTGAATTACAGTGCATGTAAATGAGAAGCTGCAGCAAGGTCAGTTAAATTCAACATTCTTACTGTTATTCATATTGGATCAGGTTAATATTTAAAAGTGATCAATTATTTGGAAATTTTCCAGTGTGGTCTATAGCATTTTGGCACAGTATTTTGATGTGACAAGTATTGTAACCAATAATAATTATAAAGATGGAAACACCCAAATAACCAGTAGGCCTACTTGTAAACTCATACTAATGACCAAATGTATTCAACATTAGATATACTGCTGTTATGTAGGGCCTGATATAGATTTAATACTTCAAAATTTCAAGACCATTGATGATTGATGAACTGTTCAACTGAAATAATATAGATTTACTCTGAATAGTCATGTTTCATGACCTAGGGTAACTATAGGGAATGTAACCTGTATTTATTGAGAGGTGTCTGGTTTTATTTTTGCAACTGGTTCTAGGCTCTAGTTTCACATTCATAAATGCCTTCATATTTCATAGGTGTCACCCTGCTTCAGATATTGATTCTTTTGTTTGCAATCAGAATAATGTATAACAGATTTTAAAAACAAGTTCTCATTTATTGTGAGGCATATTGTAGTTCTAGTTTGTAAAAATTCTAGGACTTGTAAACATGATACATACTGGCATTTATTGCACAATGAAGGAAGAAGAAAATAATGCTATGCTATTAATTCATCTTGCTCACTACCAGCACTAAAGTGTTTCTAGTTTTTACTCAAATTCAAAATCATAACTGGTTACTTTGGATCTACAAAACTAACTTCTATTAGGAATATTTCAAGCAGTAATATTCAATTTCTTTTGAATAGATTAATGGCCTAATGAGTATGAACATTAAAAACGGTGAATCATCTACTTCAAGCTTGCCAATTTTATTATCGTGTTGGGAGTTCACAAATTTTTATTTAATTTGCGTCGTGCTGTGTAATGAAGATGGTCAATGTTTGCGTAAGGACGTGCGTAAACGTTCTAAAATCAGTAGGGCCTACTGCCGTACAATTTATAGGTGTACAAAAATGTAATATCAGTATATATATATATATATATATATATATATATATATATATATATATATATATATATATATATATATATATATATATATATATATATATACTATATATATTAGGGGGGCCTATAGCAAAAAAATCTGCCAAAACATACAACCAAAAGTGCAAAATATACAGACATGCAGAATTAATGCCAACACACTGTGGACTGATACGACAGAAGTTCACGAGTTTTGGCTACTTGAAATGAAATGATATCAACTTTTTTTCTGCTTTTTTGAAAATTGTCTCTTCTTATCCTACATATCAGAGGTCGTCCTTACTATGCATATGGATGGACACAATAGCTGAACAAAATTGATTCCAGATTTTAGGGCATTCTGGGTGTTGCCTATCAGAAAGTATGTTTTTGACACAGAAAATTATCTTTCAGTAACGAATGTACTGAACAGATTCACACATGTACAGTATACATATACGGTACGTATATATATTTAATACAGATTAACGTACCGGTACTCTTTACTTTTCTATATGGCTCAAATGACAATTTTTTCTGTATAGAATAAAATCCACCTTGTTCAATGACACTTGGGCTTCAAGTTTTGAAGCTTCAATTGTGAATAGTACAATTATTTATTTGTTGGGGCCATGTTAGCGTCATGTCAATTTTTTTAGAAAATTTTGCAGAATTTAAATTTATGTACAACACATT
>OZ023332.1:29151717-29229217 GCA_964007535.1 Brachyptera risi | reverse complement strand
GCGTTTAATTGATAATGATCTATTGCTAGGTTTATTTAATAGAGATAGTGAGTATATCCGATAACATTAGCTGGTTAGTGATATTCGATCTCAGTTTCTCGCAAGCACAAAAACTGTTAATTGCTCTTACCAATTAGCGTAGAATTTTTTTCTCCGACACTTGCTCACAAAGGGAGCAGGTTTATTGTTATTTGTTATTATTATATGGGTTGCCAATAAAAACTTTTTTTAGAGATGGGATATTGTAATTTGATAGTTTTACTTATGCCCTTCTCACGGATTCTGTAGCACCAAAAGTGTTAATATGCTTTATTGTTGGCTTTTGTAAATTATAATTAATAATATTTAAATAGGCAATGCGAGTGTAAACTTCTAGATACTGGTATAGTGATTGAGAGTTGATTTCCATGGAGACATTTTTTAGATTTTAAAACTAAACCTTCATCGTAATCAGTGCCATTTGAAAATATGCCTTGGGAAATAATGATTAAATTTGCATATTACATTGTCACGCAAATTAGTAACAATGTGAGTCGGTGAATTCTATATGTATAGCATTCGATGTGAATAAGACCTGTAATTTCTTCTCGTATTATCAATCCATATAAGAATAAGAGGAATCTGTCGAGTGTAAAAACATCCGTGTTTATAATTGAAGATTGCATCTAAAATATTGAAACATTTTACAGTCCCTTATCTCTATATATACCGTTTTTTATTATTTTTTCATCATGACTTTATTAGCGGTCATAAATTGTCTTGACTAAATGGTTTTTAATAGTGTCTCAGCCTGATTGGCGCAATACAAACATCAGATTGCATTTTTCAAAATCTAGTTTGTTTTCAAACCTGATTGTAATGTAATTTTTAACAACCGTTGTTACTTATGGAATTATAATTTCGGATCCGAGCAACCAAGTTCGACGATGCATTATATCTCTAGGCATGCTCCTGGCGATGGCACATTATTCGCACGTGAAATCGATGGTACGTGGTAAGGTTAAGGGCATGCGATATTATTTAAAATGCACCTGATCAATGCATTAACTTCGGCCCCGGGTATACTTAAAGTTTCAACACACCTTTCTACCAAGTCGAGATTAATTGCTAAATCAGATGCAGATAGATTGCTCAACTTAGCTATCGCGATTATTATTATTATTATTTCCTGCCTCATTTTTTTTTCTGTCGATAGCGCTTGTATCTGGTTTCGCTGGTTTTCTGAATCGTGTTCGGCGAGATGGGTTGGGTGATTCCTATATATGTTTAAGTGATTGTCCTGTCTAGCAGTACATGTTCCTGCTGCCATGTCAGAATAATCAAATGCTCGAGAGATTAAGATCGATTTAGTTTAGTCACTCATTGATTCTATCATTTTGAATATACCGTTTTAATTAAAGTGATTAGGTGGTTCTAGTGATTTGTGGCGGTTCGCTCACCCCTTTACCTTCGATTCACGTAAACAGTGAATACGGTAGTAACAGGTCTGCTCTATTTACTGATGGGATATTGAATCCAGTTTCGAATACTGTTTAGCATGCGACTCACGTTCATAGTACAACTGGGTGGACGTTGTGGCTAAACATTCGCATGGGAAAACTCCTCGTTTTCTATAGTCGTATGGAAATATAAATCTAGATCCATGTTCCGGTTTATATATAAATATATATATATATATATATATATATATATATATATATATATATATATATATGTGTGTGTGTATATATATATATATATATATATATATATATATATATATATATATATATATATATATATTTATATATATATATATATATATATATATATATATATATATATATATATATATATATATATATGTATATGTGTGTGTGTGTTTGGGTGAATACTGAGATGATTTCTTAATATTAGGCTACGACCCACGACCCTCACCTTCCCATCATTCCAATTTCCAAGTGACTGAAGAGGACGTATTCACTAGCCCTACAGTTATAGCCCCATAAATTACTAATGAAATAATTTATACAATACACGTTAATACTTCGTCCATTCTTTGATTATGAAGAAGTCAAGTCTATAGTATGGGTCGGGTTGAGCGAATGATTTCTCGTTGTTCGGAGTGCTCTTCTGTCGATGCGCACAGAAGATTTATTTGTGACACATTACCTGTCACACGCGCATTGCCCAAACTACGTGCGAAATGTTCACACTTATACTTGTAAAAATGTGTCAGTATTGTTTTCAATTTCGATCAATTACACGCGAGTACCGCTGACCGATTAACGTGACCAGTGTTTAAATGAATGAATGAGAATATTTCGACTGTACGCTCTACCAATCAGTCCGTAGATGCCATCATATTCGAGTAAATATCTGCAGAGTGTACTAACTACTGTGCATACTTGAGTGTGAATCGAACGGGTACCACGGAATGCAACGGAAGGAATGCATGTACTTTGAGTTACTCGTATGAATAGGATTAGGACCTCGATGCCGTTGGGTGGCAAATTAAATCTATGAGAATTGGCATTATTGTATAGAATAACCGGTGTGTTTCATACCTCAATTTATTAGTGGAACTGCATTCTTCTTTGCTGGTAGTAAAACGAATAAAATAAATAAAATGTGGGATTGCTTTTTTTTCACCACTTTATAGCTTATATCAAGGGATTCATGCTCAAGGAGTGACGAATGTAGCTTAGTGAACTTGCCCATCATTTTTTTCTTCCATTTTTTTTTTTGAGGAATTTAATTCTTTATTGTGGTCAATTGAGCCAAAATTCGCTACCGATTCGCTACCGATGCATCACAGACAATAATACAATAATAATTCACGGAACGGAAGTGATATGGTATAGAAAAGATAAGAGGTGGCGTAAAGAAATCTTCAAACTTTTCACAGATCATGATAATTATACACGCTGCTCATTTTTTTGTGTGCCAAAGCAGTGCTATAGTTTTGTTGATTGTCATGCATTTTTTTGGGTGCAATCTCGACTCCAGAGTGATATCGTTTGATCTGATTGATATGAGAGTGTTATTCGTCGTTGACGTGGGGGTCATTGGCCCCCAACCATGGGTCATTTGCCAACACTTTAAGTGCACACGGACCTCATGATTCGATTGGATGCATTTGTTGCGGTGGGAACCATTCTATTATCGAACCCGAGACTATACTGGTCAGATATTTTCAGAGATGTATATAGTTGAAATTTTTTCAAGACGTTATGACAATACCAACCTAATAAAATTGGCATTAGTTGGACAAGTTGCCATCATGTTCTGTGACTTCGAAATTCAGTGTTGGATTAATTAAAATAGATAGAATAAATCTACACACTTATCCGAAATGTACAGTACACAACCTAAAAAAATACTGTGAATGTTTTTTTTTGCGCTATTGTGAGTAGATTTTATTGTTGGCGTGACTTGCATGTTGGCTATTCTTGATTGAACAAATTTTTTACTCCAATACCAATTATAGTCGAAACCACCAGAAAACACACATTCTTTGCATTACTTTATTTTCCCAATAATGAATATATTGTTGTCAATCTGTTTTTGTGACTGATGAATTTACATGAACGCACATTTAATTATTACTGTCCAGCTGGTTAAAACAGTTTTAATTTCCCCCACATGAGTTGTATTACTAGATTTTTGTCTTTTTTTTTGGCAAAAACTGAGCTTCCAAGCACAATATAGTGACATCAGCATACCTTGTCATATAATAGAAAGAAGGTGTACCGACTCCCATACTAATAACATGGACAGTACTTGGGCTATGTTTCGGTCAAATCAGAGCCAAATGTCACATTTGCCTGTCGCGATTTAGCCGATTCCCTCGTGAACTAGACGTATACTATAAAGAGTACACATATATATAGACACACATATAGAGTTCTATATATAAACTACAGAGTATATAGAGTATATCGAGTATAGACGTATAGAGTGACTATACTGTATTGTTGATCGTGAATAGTTCGATATAAAAACGATAGTTACGCTACAGGCAAATGGGAACGTGGACTGAGATTCTGACCCCAGAAATATTTCACTTTGAAGACGCAAGTCAGCACACCTTCTTTATGTGAAAAAGTATGTTGGTATCGCCACAGTATGGCCACTACTGGCATATCATTCTATTCTTCATCTTGAACCGCCACAACTATATATACCGCTTATATGTCGACCGAAACAATAATAATTCGTAGTGATTTCGAAACCCAATTGTTTGTGGTCACCAAGGCAATGCATATGTGCCGAGAAACTGGAATTATTTTAGCTATCAAATCTTATGCATTACGTGGTTTATAGTTACGAGAAATCGATGGTTGAAAACACCCCAATTCAATTACGTACGGACATTGATTTTGTTCTGTGGTTATTACATAACTTCCCATGCGTTATTCCCGTAGCTGCTTCCCATGAATGCTGCACGGTTTGTGAGACGCATCCAAATCCTCCATTTTCCTTCAGCTGCACATGACGATAGATAGTCAATTTATTGACGAGTAGAAATAGAAACCACTAAGATCCAGATTACTCAATTATTGAGTTATATAATTTCCGAAAGATGAATAACAGGTATATGAAATATGAAAGATGTGAATGAATGTGAATGATGATATATGAAAGGTATACGCGGTTCATCCATCTATAAAAATGAGGAAAAGTACTTCTAAGGAAATGGCTATATTTTTAATCAATCAATACAGAACCATCGAAGCGAATTGATATTACACTGATGAAAAGATCATTCAAAATATGTTGTCCCGTTTTTTCCCGTGTACCAGCAGAATAATTAAAAACGCTCGTGGAATTCCACAAATATAATTGTAAAATTTTGAAACTAGCGAAAGGTAATGTTCACACTAATGGGCATGTCATCAGATAATTATTATTTCTATCTTTCTTTTGATGAATATTTATTTGAAATCTCATACAATTTTGTGAAAATTTCTTGACAGTTGAAACAATAATATTAATCAAATGGAAAGACATAAAAATTATAACTAGGGGCCTATACCTGATGATATGCTGATTAGTTGGGACATCAACTGTGGCGAGTTTCAAAGTGCTCACAATAATGTCTGTGGAATTATGCAACGGGCGTTTTTAATTATTTTACCGGTACACGGAGAAAAATGGGACAGAATATTTTGAATCAATCTTTCATCAGTTTAATATCAATTCACTTCAATAGTTCTGTGTTGTACTTGATACAAAATAGGCCTATAGTTATTTGTCAGAAGTAGTTTTTCTCATTTATAAATGGATAGCTTTTTCTTGAACTATATTGTTTGTCATTATTAGATGTTTCCATTATTGGCATTGAGTTGTGATGTACGGTATAGTGAGTTGAGTGTGTTGAACATATGCAGATTTTCAACCAGATATTGAAGATCACTTTATCACCGCTCACCAGTTTTTAATGCGGTTCCAATCCAAATAGCAAAAAAGTGTTCTCATGGGGCTATACAAAATATACAAAAGAAAATATTTGCAATCATTGGATATAAAAAAATTATGTCAAAAATTAAAGAACTACCGGTATTGACTTTCCAAGAATATTGGCTTTTCTATATTTTTAATTACGAACTATTTTGACTCCAATTGTGGGAATACAGCCAATCATCAACACGTAATGAGACAGAGAGAAAATTTTGTTGACAAGAGAAACAATTCCCAATTCCAAAATTATTTGATAAAATTCCGGTTGAATTAAAAAAAGTGTCTAAAATATCGCAAGTGAGATTGTTCTGGAGCAATGGATTTCTAAGAAGGTGCAAAATACTTGACCGAAGATTGAAAATAGAATCATAAAAATAATTCATACTCAATTAGATATTTTTCTAACCAGTTTCTTATATTTTACTTTTTCAATTAAATTATTTAGAAGAAAACATTTACATTTAGTTATTCAGCTATCCAGATGTTTAATTTTAAAATAATCTAATATTTACAGTATGTATAGACCCACAGACAAGTCGGAACTCATGTGACTTTGTGGTTCTACGTTATTATTATAATGTATAACTGACATATGAATAAAACGCGTTTTAAAAAAAAAATATCAGTCGCCCCCGTGGCTCAATCAACTATCGCACTGCGTTAGGAACTGAAATCAGGTCGGGCGTGGATTCGAGTCCCGCATAAGAGCCCGCATCTTAGCTGAGCATGTTTCTCTTCGAAATGCTCTACCCAAGTTCGATGTGCGTTTAAAATTTTGATTGTGGGTTGAAAAGTGAAAAAATGATAAAATTGGAAGAGTTTCAGTAACCACCGCTAGATGGGGGAGTTTTTCATTTCATAATTTGGACAAAATCTAGTTACATTACACATTTTGGCCAAGAAAATTGGGAAAACTGTAGAATTACAGGCAAATCAGAATTTGAAATATTAATAAGAAAAGTTGAACTCAAGGATGTGCGTTTGTAATTTATTTCTACTATTATTCGATAACCGGGAATTGAGCAATGAAAACCATCAAATTAGGCACATTTTTATTCAATAATAAAATAAAATAATAAAATTATAATATTAATAAAATTATAATAAAATTATATAATAAAATATCATAATAAAATAATCAAAATAATAAGCTTCATAATAAAATTATTCCTCAATTTTCGATTAAGCATATCTAATTGTGAGGGTATTATCAATTCATTGCATTTTACCGCAAGTCCGTAGTGTTTGTAGTTCTAGAGATATATGTGGCGGAAGTGCACCCTGTAAATCTGTCTAAGATGCGGGCTCATAAGGTATGGCTTTTTGTAAACATCCTTTCAAACGTCCTTTCACCTATCAACACTTCTTCGTTTCATTATCACCCGCTCATTCGTACCCCCATATAACCTGTTGGATGGTGCATATGAAATAAAAAACCGGTACCAAAGAGCACACAACTACGGTGTATATTAACCGTTATGAATCGGTCAAAAAGCCACTTTAATGTTACGAACATGGCAATAAAATACCAGCTAATTAACATCACCAAAAATCCCAATACCTAACGATGTATTTTGATCAATACGACGTTATTGACGACTTCCTCCCAGATAACATTACTTGTTTTCAGTAGTTTCATCCTTTTATTGCGTCTTCAGATGACCGGTATTTAAGCGCAACTCATTTGGGAGTGTAATCATGATCGTATAATAGCTTCCTGTCCACAGTTATAATTAGAAGATATTTCTCGTTTTTGCGAGCTGTTGAATTTCTTCATATCCTATACAATAAAACCACGATATAGTCAAGTGTACATTATTTTTAATGTACTATTTCAAATTTTAAAGGATTTGTCACTAGGGGGTCATGTATAAGTGCTCTGTGATTTAGTCACCCATTTGTCCTTTTGCTTCATAGTGACCATTCCCCCCCCACTTCGTTCACTCTATAGCCTAGTTCATCATGAAACAATTTTGTTTTGTTTTGAGAATGATCGAAATATCCTGCACTGAGATCGAAACCGGTCGTAATTATTCCTGTAGTACACTGTTGTTGGCGCGCATTCCTCAGCCGCTGTGACTCCATATCGTTGGACATGGAAAGAAAAATCAGTCTTCCTCTCTATTTATAGCCTAATCAACGTAGCCCCCGGTGGAGACACGTTGTAAGCTAGAATTATTATCGGCCATATATAATTAAACGTACTACTGTGCACGGTATAAAAATATAAGTATGTTGTGAAAGTATCAATTTTGTTGCTTCATGATTGAAGATTACTGTCATTCTCATAACGTATGGCCTTTCTATTATGTTCCAGTATATTAATACGAATAAATAATTATCTCATTCATATATGTGATATTACCATAATAAACACATTCTATGGAAGTAGTTCCAAGTGATCGAAGGATTTGATTGTAAGGGCTGGAGCGATTTCGAAGCGATATGATTGCTTTCAAAGGTTGTAAGTTAGAATACGCGACCAATGTCAATATTTATGGGGGGGGGGGGGGTGTTTGATACCATCTTGAAGGGCTCATTCTTTGTAATTTTGAGATCAGTCTGGGGCTAGTGGATAGACCTGTTCAGGTTCAGTCTAATGGATTGGTGGGAAGGATCCGGTCGTAGCCCAATAAGGATCCATTTTCAGTATTTATCTGAGCGACAGAAGGAAACCACAAAAAACATTTGACAGGATGGTCGACTATTGCAGGAAACGATCCCTGGTCTGCTGAGTGGTGGTTCAGCGTACTCTAGCCCTTGGTCCACCCGTCTCTATTATTAGAGGATAGACATACTAGTTTCGAGTATATTGACTTTTGAACGATTTTCTGTACAAAGTGATTATTCAGGATTTATATTGCCGTTTCTTATTCTCATTTTGATTATCAACTCCATACTGCATTCGTCAGTTATTACTTCTTACTTATCCCCTACTGGGGTCCATTCACCATCAGATACGATGAACCCCTTCTTGTCCACCGTATAAACACCACATCACCCCTCCCCCCTCAGCACCTCAAGACAAACATAGCGAACACCTGCAAGGATGTCTGTTGGTAGGCGAGGTCTGTTGTCTGGAGTTCATCCCCATAAGGAGCTCATCAGTTAGTTGGCTAGGGGAGGGGAGGGTGCAGTTACCCAACTGATCGTGCAAATCAGCCGTAACAAAACGCCATGCGGATGTTGCACTACACGAACTTGTTTCAAATGGTCAAAGCTGATCATCATCGGACGTCTCGCGTGGGTAGGGGTGGGGGTGGGGGGAGAGGGATGGGGAGGGATAAGGGGAGGGGGCGACTGTAGTGTAATTGCACCAACAATCAGAGGCTGTTCACCTTCTCTCTAACAACCTTCACAAGGTTACTATACAAGAGGACACGCAAAAAAAAATGTATTTAATGGATGGATGGCTATCGAACCTAACATGAAACGAGGAAAATGAACTCACTGAAGACGGAATTACATAGATCTCCATGAGTTCGTTGATGAACGTGCTGGCAGTTGGCCATCTCGACTCTTTTTGGACATCCAATCAAGCTGGCGGTGAGACTCGGTGTGTGTTTAATCAGATTTCGGCATCGCTGTGCAACATGTCTTTTGTTATTATACGTTTTTAATAGATCTTTCGACGACCCCTTTGATGATGCATTAAACATGCAGCTACCGGGGTCGTCGCCGTCGGCGCCATTGACACATACAACACACCAACCACTGCTCTCTTGCCGCAAAGATACATGTCCATGAAAGTAATGGGCTTTTTACTTGTTTTAGTCTCTCCCATCACTCGGTTCCCTCGCGCACTTAAGTGCATGGCTTTGGAATACTCACCCAAACTGTAGACGCGGTGTGATTTTTTGTTGTTAGTACATTAAACATTAGTGGTGATGTGTCGACGACACTCTTGGGCGTCTGTGGTGTAGGTGTAGCAGGTGGGATAGACGGCGTTTCAAACACCAAAACACTTAGTTTGGATGTGATGAAGTAATTCCTTGTATAATAAATATAAGCAAGGTGAACGATTGTGTGAATAGTTCCAAGCCCTCATGTTTTCTAGTCAATCATTCATTCATTATGATCAGAAAATCATTTAACCAATCATTTGTTGTAGATATATCAAATCAAGTCTGGCCATATATTCTCCAAGAAATCGTTGCATGTATACAAGTAGGCATATACCGTAGAATGCTAAAATGAACATCCAAAAAATGCATTTAAAAAAGGAAACTCTTGTGCAGCTATCGACTTGCAAAATGAACGTAGACGTACCAAATTCGCTCGAACGAAATCCCGATATTTCTCACCCGTACCGGAAAATGACACGCATTTTGAATATAACCGTATATTGTTTTTGAGCTTGATATCTTTTTTGTTAGATAGGCCGCCTACTATTAGACCGTCAGATAGTCGCAAGCTAATGCATTTTGGTGTAATATAAAAATAGGGCCCTTCCACCATAACGTAGTTATGCATTTTTTGTTTGTTTGGATACTCAACACCAAAAGGGTAAACATGTTGTCGCTCGTTTCAATACAATTCTAGGTAATTGAATAATTATCCGTACATGTAAGCGTTATCAAGTGTGGTTCAGATAATGCGTATTGGTCAATTTTATAATTATTCGGATGGCATTTTATATAGGACGGGATACGTATAGCGTAGGATAGATAGCATGTATGCATAGGCTACATTTTCAATAAAAACATGGCCCTTCCACCAAAACATACCACGGATATAGTAACAGTATTATAGAAATACACATTCTATTCTTGACTTATTTACAAACATTCATCAATTCATCATATACATTTTGACTTTTGAGTCTTGTGAATTGTGATTTAGGCCTTGAGCTTATATACCCAATATCAATTTTCTCCAACCATTATTACATTATGTAATATTAAGTCATCTAAAATCTGATTCACGTGATATAAAATGAAGCATGACATATAGTCAGAATGTACATTTGTTATGGTTCGTCTATTTTTTGATTCCTTGAAAACAGGCAGGCACGTATGCTAATCCACGCCGCTTATTAGAGTTAATCTCGGCCGAAGACTTGGGCGACAACCGCAAGGCTACATTAGAATTCTTCTGATGGATATTATTTAAACCTCCCGTATGTGTGCACACATACACACACACACACACACATATATAAATATATATATATATATATATATATATATATATATATATATATATATATATATATATATATATATATATATATATATATATATATATATATATATGCATGTTTAGAATGTCTGCTATGTACCATTTTATTCCTTACACTTAATTCGGTACGCGGGCATATATATATGCTCATATACTAATTTACATGATGGTAATAATAAAATTGTATGTAAGTTTCGTTATGCTGCGCTTGTATATAATCAGGTTTTAACATATTTTACAATTATTATTGCTCTTACGTTATCCTTTAATTGCTTCGTCGATTCAAGAAACTGATTTCGTATCTTGCTCGTGTAAGTTGTTTGTAATCACGTTTTAGCTAATTGGAATCTTGCTTCGAAGAGTTTGATCAAAAAAAGGTATCAACAGATTTTTATACACACTTGCTTTACGAACATGTGACTTGGGAGATCTCGTGTTTGTTTTCTTGAGCAAGCAAGACTACACCCAGTCTTTGTGCGTAACAAATAACGCGTTAAAATAAAGAAATTGACCACTACTCGACCTGATAGTTCGATTAACAGTTAGTTCTTCTTAAAACAAGATGATCGCCTATATTATTTGTACAATTACATCTGGTCGCCAGGAAAGGTGTCTCCTTACAAGTCTGTAATTGTAGAGCTATGTCCCCGATACTGAACCCCCTCCATACCCTATACCACCTCCCCAGATGTTTTTTGTTCAAAAAGAAATAGACTAGTGGAGGTTAATAGTGAGTTGCCCGGCTATAATAACTCTTCTGACACAAGTGATAGCTAGCCTGATGCTGGGAGCGATGGCCTACCTTGCTTTTGCAACAACTAAACTATACACTCGGAATGTGCGCTTTTTTTATTCGGTACATGACCCGAGCAAGGCTGTTCCAAGGACGGACCTTCTGCCATCTTAAAGCCACGTTTTTTTCACGTTTTATTTTCGTATAGCGTGTTCTCTATGTGTGTGCCTGTTTTTTTTTCTTGTTGTTGTTGAGTTTCGTTTGTCATGTTTTGTAAGGCTACGTTTCTTTCGCTCTTCTTCGTTCTGCATCAGAAGCGCTAGAGTTCATTGTCACTACACTTGTGTGCACCAGAAGCAGTGTGTATATACGGTCGGCCGTACCGTGCGCTCACCCTTCATCTTCTCTATCAGTATTGTTCCTGAAAAGGACAGGAACATGGAAACTAGTCACTTGTATACTTGTTTATATGAAGGGTTTTTATGTTGATATGACGTAAAGTTGTATTGATTGCATTATTGCGATTGTCTGTATGACTGTAGGCTTATACATCTTGTCTAATGTGTATTTACACATTAGTAGTGTGTTCTACTAACTCTATATTCATATCAATATTGTTTCTCCCGTGGTTCTTGATTGATTTTATTGCATTTTATACTATATGCTATGATTGGTTTTTCCTCTTGTTGAATAATTATATCAGATTTCACGTTCTTGATGTGATTGAAGTAGATAGAAATAAAATGTAGTATACTTAAAGGGAGGGAGTAATAAAGATGAAGCTTGGCTTTTGTTACGTTGAACTTGAAAGCGGAGAATTGAGAACGTTTTAGGGTCGAAATACTGAAAAGTGAAGACACTGTCTGCATGCACACGTTCTCGAAGCCTCTTCTCGCCCGTCCATTAAGTCTAAGTGTGTAGTTTGGGCGAATTTTGAAGACTCATTCCCAATAAATATACAAAGGCACGTCGGTTTAACATGTTGATCGGCGATATTATAATGGTGTAGCTTGTGTATATACTACAACAGGAAAACTCTGCAGCGTGTATAAGATAAACTTCAATTATGAACAACTTTTTGTTGCATACTGATTGCTGGATGTATAATGTGTTTTGATTTAAAAATACACTCTCGTTTTAAATCCAATTTCCCTTAGCTCATTCGAATTGATAGATCAATTTAAAATTTACAAAAAATATTTTCTTTCACGCATGAGTTGACAGGAAATGGTTATCTGTTATGTATTCTATGAAGATGGTTGGCTAATGAGTAAGAAGTTCCATTTCTTTTGTTTGGCATAAAGTATCTGTGTATCTAGATGATTATATCTGATTTTCTTTCAGCATGCACTCTTCATGAGGTTCTCTATGAGATATAATTTAATTATTGATATATCTGTATGTTGATTTTAACCGTACAGTAATAATATAGGTTGATTCCAACCGATAGGCTGACAGCTACCCATTCGTGTTGCTTTGTGTTGTCCATACCGTATCCTTTCTTTGTTTTTAATAAATATAAGAAATTACAAATATGTATAGTAAATAATTCAGTACTTCACTAGACCACTACCTCTATGATGTTCCAAACAACTGTGCCTAAGAGCGTTCTTTTCTTAAATGTGTTCAAGATTTGTTACAATGTACTATGTACATTAATCATTACTATCATGGAAAAATTATTACATAATTGTTTTGATTTCATACAATTTTTGAATTGATTATATGAATAAGTAAGGAAGCAGACTTTTAGATGAAAATATAACTACTCAGTTCGACGTATTGAAAAATTCAGTATTGTGTGGTTTAAACTCCTAAACTTTCAAACCCGAATGAAAACGGGTCAAGTGTATTATGCTTCGTTAGTACCCTAGAGTACCCTAGAAAGTTTTGTTAGTACCCCTCTGGTTTCTTTCTTACCACGCATTGTCCGTATGAGGGGCCAATTTCACGCCAGCCTTTTTGAATCGTAGAAAAATTCAGTGGTGCTCGTTCAATTTCGTTCATCTTTCTCATAACACATTGTCCATGTGAGGGGCCAACTTCACACCAACCCCTCACCTACTTCCGATCTTGAATTTTCCAGCGCCAATCAATAATTATCAATAATTATCATGTACTGCGTTGGTACCGGTTAGTATGATCAAATTTTCCGTTGGTTCTCCTTTCATTTGGTCAGGAAAATGGATTTAGTTTTAAAAACTATCCTAAATTCATTTGGCATCCATAATTTTAAATATTGGCTTCTTTTGTATAGCTACCCACATGGCTCAGTCAGTTGGGGCACGGCTTCGGAAACTGAAATTAAAACTGGTGTGAATTCGAATCTCATTTTAGTTCATGTACACATCATTTACCCAACATCTATCCATTTGTACCCTCAAATAACCTGAGTATTGATGGGGTCGTTAGGCAAACAATACTCATCATGATCATATTTCTTTGTTTTGTGTAGATTCCCAACTGGAGCCCGGCTATCGCTCAGCAGTCCAGGAAAATGCCCTTATTGTCTCCATCCAGATGTTCAACTTGCTCCTGGAGAGATGCGTGTCTCTGTTGAGGGAACAGTTTCAGAGCTCTGCCGACGTCCAACCCTCTCGCCTTATCGTCAACGAGGACATGCTCGTACTGTTGCCTGCTGTCAAAGTCTGGTGTGATTGGCTGTTGTGCCACGGTGGTGTGTGGAATCCACCGCCTTCGTGTCTCGACTATCGAGTGGGGTGAGTTTAGTATTCTGTAGTCTTGTAGATAATATTTCATTATCCTGATTTGTGTGCTGGATAATTGGTGATGATTATCATGAATGTAACTTGCCCCTGCACAGGTAATATTCCCAATTCGTCACAATACGGTACAATTTTTATTTTCTATAAACTTGAATTCTTATACATTTTTTTATTTTTATTTGCATCATATCTTGATTTACATTAATTGTTTTCCAATTATGGTTTACTAAGTCCATTCACAAGCTGCACCTCTTGATTTTTTATTGATAATTTATAATCAATTTATTAAATAATTTGTATTCATTTATTTTATTCATCATTTTTACATACAACTTTGAATTGTAAAAATTTGGTGGTTGTAGACTTATAGTCATAATGCTACATACATGCTTGTACATACATTTAAGTACCATGGTTGATGTATTACATTATTTAATTTCTCAAAATTATTGTAATTTTTGTCATGTTCTAGACTTCTTGTATTTGTTATAAAATGTTGAATGCCGGTAGTCATTTTCTACAAATTTGATATAGAATGCTTTGTGAACAAGGTGCAATTAATGCACTCGTTAGTGCCCAAGTTTATTGCACAGTGCCAACAGGCAAAGCAAGACAAAGCTATAAAAAAGGTTTCGACAAATGAAGATACTTGGTCTTGAAGCTTACAGGTACCGACAGTACCGTTAAGTGACTTATAAGTTCCATTACCGTATTTGATTGTAGGCTATACAAAGACTGCTATTGACTCAAATTATTTTTGCCTCTTTTATTTCTTAAATAATTTCAATCAAAAGAGCGGTTACAATGTTCTTCAGTAGTGAACAATTATTTACATCATACAAGTGATGCTGCTGACAGTAAAAATGTGAAGGCTTTAGTTTTTTTATTTATTACTTGTTTATATTAGTGTTGCTAAATTACATAGCAATAAGAGTAAAATACATGTATTAAATGTGAGTATCAAGCCCTAGGGTACAGGAGAAATGAGTCTTCATGTTAGTTTAGTATTGCAGACCATCCTTTTTATACCTAGATACCTATTTCAGTTCTGAACCCTTGCTAACTAATGTTAACACATATTAATTAAGCCTCCCAAGCGTTTACAACTTCTTACCTTGACATGGAATATATAATAAGATGCTTATACATACAATCTATATATAGTATATACTGTTCACGTGCACTGTATAAAAAAAAACAATAAAACTTGGCGCTAGTTTTCTACATCGTCGTACACTTACACCCCTCCTTAGTTAGTGTCCGTATTATTCTCAATTAAATGCTTATACAAGTAGGGCCTACTGTACTTATATAATTAATTGAGCCACTAGTCACCAATTCTCAACTAAACGCTCATACAAATAGGGCCTACTGTACCTATATAATTAATTGAGCCACTAGTCACCAATCTTTTGAGATTTGAAAATAATTTGACTGCCATTCAATTTATGAACTGGCTGTGGCATATGTAGTTCACAAAATATTATTGTAGACATTTTTCTTGAATCACAATCTAACCTTGAGAAGGTAGTGATGTAACTTTCATTGTTGATAACAATGGCTGTAACTGAAGAAACAATGAAAGTGATACTGTCTCTAGAAGCAACAATTTTTTTGTACCTAAATATATTGATTAGGTTTGGGTTTCATTGACAAATCTTCTGTAAGCTTAAAGCAAGGTTTGTGAACCTTTCAATTCTTACTTATCATCATCTAAATAGACTAAACACTGGGTATCTCAATAGAGCATCATTACAGGTGTTGGGGTCCTTCCCAACACTGTTATTTAATGTAGCAAGAGTGTTTTGAATTTATATAAGAGGGTAAGTCTTCATTATGTGAGGCATTCACTTGACATTTGCAGATGAAATCTCTTTGTTTTTTGCTGGTGTTGGATGTGTATTATGGATTTATGGTGCCTCAAGCTAAACTTTGAAGACAATCAAATAAGGTCTTATTACTGGTTTTGCATATCCCGAGGTCATTCTGAATATATATATTTTTAATGATCATCAAGAACTTGACCCAAAGTCATTGTTCCCCAATTAAGGCTAAGGATGACAAGGCAGGATTGTTTCGACATGGCACCACAAGGATTTACCTCAATAGAGCGATCTAAATAAGTAACTGCCGAGTAAAACCAATAAATTTTAATTACGCTTTTTTGTTCTGTTTTGCAGGCCTGCTGGTGATGCATGGTGCCGCTTAGCCACACTCGTCAACCTTCTGAATAAGCTCAATCACAAAATGCCCGAATTGATTCACGAAACGGGCAGGGAAGGTTTCGAACTAGTGAGGTTACCAGAAGATGCCATGCTATGTGGGTTCACTCCGCTAATGTATAATACTCAAGAACCCTCCTACACGCCTGCAGCCACCGACATGGTAGGTTAACACTTGAACAGTCAACGGAGAGAGAAATCATTCAATACAATTTTGGACAAAATTTGACTGGCCAGGTACTCATATGATCTGCACATCATCTACGTAGTTGAGAATTGCAGTTTTTAAATACCAGTTGATACAAAATTTAATTCAAATCTACTAGTTTGACAATATAATGGAATAGAAATATAATATCATAATATAATATAATATAATATAGTATAGTATAGAATTCAATAGAATAGAATGGGCCAATAGAGAACATATAAATATATATAGTCAAATACCGGTATTAAAATATTTAAAATATTTAAAATATTCAAATATTTTGAATACTCAAATATTGCTGGATTTTTTCAATTTGCATTATTTGCATTTTAAAAGTAGTTGTTACAGTTCAAAATAGGTTTAATTAAATACTGTGATGAGAATGTGAGTCATTTTACATCTACATGATATGTTGGCCTAACGTTTCCCATTGCACGTGGTATAGTAGGCCTATGCTGTTTCAACTAAATGAAGTTCAATTATTTGCATTGGGAATTAATTGCATTTACCTATTTTTAATTACTGGTATATCTGGTAATATAGGCCTACTGGTATATTACTGCCTAATGTATATATCGTTAATTTAATTTGTATACTTCTTCAAACACTTCTAAAGATTCGTGAGTTATATTTTCAATCATTTGCCAACTATTGAACGGTGAAGCTGTCGAGGGTTTCTTGCTCATGTCTAGCAGTGATCAAGGGACGCAGACAGTACACAACACAAGTTTCATATACAAATGTTTTTTTTCTGTTTCAGGAGGTTGCCCAAGTGGCTGTTCGCTTGCGTAAGATAATCTTCTTCGGCACCGTGTTCCTGTGTGGCGTTGATCCGCCCGTTATCAAGCTGCAGAAGTTCGAAGGTGTGAACGAGTACGTTTCTGTCGTGCAGTCATCTAGTCAAAGTTCTCCGTCCTCTCCACCTGAAGAACATATTGTAAGCTACACTTCTGATATTATTTGTAGTTGTTGTTGCAAAATTGAAAAAATACCCGTTGGTGATATTCTTCATATTTTCATGTCATCTTTCATGTTGGAGGGCTGTATCGTAGCATTTGAATAAACACAATTCAAGACTAATGGCATCAAAATTCAACTTACAAGATCAAAGTTTCCCCTGGGTTTTTTGTTTAAAAAAACTTGATGACTCCACCAACATCTTTCTGAAAAGGGGCTATGAATGAGCAGGTGATGATGAAACTATGAAGTGATGATAAGCGAAAGGACATTTAAAAATGTATGCCTTTTGCTGGACTTGAACTCACGCCCATGGTGACTTTATTTTCTGAAGCGTTGACATTAGCAAATTTTCATTTGACCTCTCTAGTGACCACTATTGTATGTATCTCTCTAGGCTTGGCACTAGATCTTAGTAAGGCTAAGAATAACTTTTCCTGAATTGACAAGTTTTCAATTTTTTCAAAACTTACCATATATCTAATAGGGCCTACTATAATTCAACAGGTGTAAGCTTCTACTCCATACCTAAGATAGGATATCCCAAGATATACCAGAATTCAATACACAACTGCCAGCTAGCTATATTTGCTGAGCTACCTTTCACATCATTATAGGAGTCCACGTGGCCTCCCCAATCAAAAGTAATCTCTTGAAAGATGATTCAGTACTCTAATATAATTTCATATTCTTTCTAACAATGGGAATAACTAATAAAGGCTTTATCTTGATCAAGGGTCCCCCAAATCTCTTTCTTCATTCAATCATTGCAAGATAACTAGGTATTCAGTAGCCTCCAGCAAAATGGATCAAAATGAACAATACCTAACAAATGTGGCCTACATGTTTTGAAATAGATACAGTAAATTGTTTTCAGAGCAAGATTGTTTTACTGACTCTTGGCATGCTTGTATGTGAAATTGAATTTTAGTTGTCCGTCTGTCTCTTTTAACTAACGCTTAGCGCTAGAAATTGGAGCCAAGACGGGCGTGAGGTCGAGTCTGGTCAAGGCGAGGGTTTCTGTAAATATCATTCTTATATCACCTGTTCCTTCATTCCTCTATAGCTGTTGATGAAGTTTTAGGCAAACCATGATCATTATCAATTTCAATTTCCAAAAATGGACTTACCTGGATATTTCACGAAACAGAAGAGTGTATCATCAAATGACTATTTCATGTCATACCAGGACGATTTGGTTCTGACACTGGTAGCTCATTGGTAATACACTCACTTCGTGTGACTAGGATACGAGGGTAGATCGGGCCTCGGTTCGATTCCCATCACCAGCCTCATAAACAGAAGTTTTTCATGGTTTTCCTCTGTAGCCTAGGTAAATGCTGGGATGGCACAATATAGGTCAGAACAGCGTCCTTCCCCCTATATTGTCTATTCCATAACCACTGTCCCACTGTCGCACTGACCCACTCAGATCTTAGTTATCATTACAGTTTGTTGTTAGTCCCAATATGAAATGAACGAATATACAGTAGTGATGGGGTTCAACAAATGGTTATTTTTTCCCCACCAGAGTGATTCTGAATTGCACATTGAGAGCTTCAGTGAGGATGACGAGGAAGATGCTGCAGTCGTGGCATGGGTCGAAGGGGAAACTGGTGGCACTCCGGAAGAGATCACGGCTCTGTTACACAGGAAGGAAGTTCTTGAGAGGAGGCATGAAAAACAAGAGAGACATCGACTGAGAGTACAGGTAAGATCCATCATGATTTTATGTGAGCAAAGTGAACACCTCCATTCATCTCCAGGTCTGTGTTTTTTTTTTTTGATCTTGATGACATTTTTGTAGTGGACACCTTTATCTTCGGAAACTGGAAGTATTTGAATTCAGTTAGTTGCAGTAGGGTATGTTTCTTTTGAGAGAAATAAATTTGAACGGTTTACCATTTTATTCAAGTAAATTACAATCTTATTGTTACTGTTTAGATGAATAAGATGAGTTTTTGTACCTATTGGAGTTATTTGTCATTGGTTTTGTTATTGGTTTTTTAACCACGTCTGAAGAATAAGATTCATGCTTCCATCTTTACTGTAAAAAAGTTTCTCATTTCTCATTTCATCATTTCAAATGATCAATATTGTTTATGCCATAGCATGCATGATCTCTATATAGATATATTCTCAAACATAATGGAAAGTATTATTTTAGTGCTTGATCTCAAATTGTCTTCAAAATTGTTTCATACATTTCTCTTGAATCGATTTTGTCCAACGTCACAGTGATCTTACAAGCATTGCGTTCAATTTGCCAGAACTACATTCATGATTCAATTACTCTTACAAACATTACTATTACTATTACTACATTACTATTTACAGTATTTGTTAGCAATCTTTTCAAAGGGAACATTTGTAGATAATCTTGTACAGGCCTAATAGAAAGAATAAATGTACAGTAATAGTGATGACTGATGAATATAAAATAATAAATAAAGTCATGTAATAAATATATAGTAATAGCTAATAGCCATTTAGGATCAAGTGGATAGTGGTAATCTTGAATTGCTCTTTGTCCTTTCCAGTTTTATTATTTCAGTTTCAGTTTAGGCCTAACTTATAATACTGAAAAAATAGCATTCAAGGATTTTTTTGTTGTAAGGTTGCTGGCTACTCTTTGAGCAGGATAAACATTGTCCATCTAATACTTACTAGATACTAGTTGTGCTAGAATGAAGGCATTTCAATTCTTTCATCAAAGACAATTACTGTATCACCCCTGTTTTCAATTCTTACAGATTCATTAGCATATTTTATAGGTGACAATTAATCATCTTCTTACAATGACAGACCAAGGGTTGATTATTGCATTTTATTCGTTACTAAACTTTTATGACTCCTTGGGCTTGGCTTTCTGATAATGTTGAAATTTTATATTTTAAAGCTTACCCCTGTATTCAGAAGGCCAAATTAATTACTTCATACCAAATACTATCTTTTGCTACTTCCCATAATATTTCATTTATTGCATGGCAATTACTTATTGAATAACCATCAGGAAGATGATGCACAAGAGAAGCACTTTCGAGTTTTCCCAAGATTCGTTACATTACACTTCCACACCATCATTTTTGAATGTCGTTACATTTTATTAAGATGTGCAAGATCAATTACGAACCTTTCTACGGGCGTTATTTTAGAAACTAAAAGTAAGAAATAATGGAAAATATAGTTTGCAGTAGTTCGAGATTTTTCAACTATAAATGATGTGTTCGATCATATTGGAACTATATTTAAACTGGAAAAAGTGATGGTAGGTGCATGTCAAGCAAATATATACTTATTATAGGAAATAATTACAAGAGCAAGATGAAATAGGTGTTGGTTTGAAATTCAAAAGATATCGACAAAAAGGAGAAGTGAATAAAGTTGTTGTCAAGCTTGAAAAAATCCCTTGCATACCAAGGTGTAGGCACACTGTTGAAATAGTGGTCAATAAGATATGAGGTCCAGGCTAATAATCTGAATTCATGAATATCTCATGATGGTATTATAGGGAGGCCCATCTTATCTATTTCATTTACAACATTTTCTATAAATTGCTATGGTTTATGGTATCGATGATTTCTCACTCTCCTGGCCATGTAAGGACTAGGGATCAAGGAGGTGATTTATTTCAAGATTACCAGCCATGTGGATATATCATTGACAGGCCGAGATATTTTTGTCTATGTGTATTTTTATACATTTCCCTCTCCATACCTGTGGGTTGTAATCTACACTGGATAAATCCAAAATGTAGATGTCTTCTTGAATGTGTTTGTGTAGGTGTGTGTGAGTGTGTGAAGAGGAATTTTGTTTAGCAACACCGCATCACTCGTGATGGTACAGCGGTATGAGTTGTTTACCTGCAATGTATCGACGTAGGAAGAATTTTTTTGGGGGGCTTTATCAACACAATTAATCAATTAATTAAGGTGATGCATGTGATGTAGTAATAATTGTTGTTATTTGCTATTTCTAAATTGCAACAGTCATTCCCAATTAGGGATGCTGACATTTCAACTAGTTTTTTCTTCGTGCAAAATATGTTTGGCCACATCCCTTTCTCCATACGATGATAATTTTTGTGTCATTCTGTACCCAGTAATGAATAGTAAAGTAAATAGTAGGAATTGTTCGAATAAGCTGTTGTCTCTTGGAAGTATTATCTAGATCTAGAGATTGTTCCATAGATTATTTTGAAAAATTAAAATTATGTTTCATGTAGTACAATGCCAGTTAATATTGTTTTAATGCTTACTCTGCATATTATTAGTGGTAAAAACTCTCAGGTTGATAAAGCTGGTCATTCCGAGGTCACTAGGTGTTACTATTTCAATTAATTCTTGTTACTTTTAACACAGACTGTAGTAAATTTCACTAGTATGTTCAGGTTTACATTTTTAATTTGTGGGGCCAAGTGGGAGAATTTCGGTAGTTTCAGTATATTTCAATGATTTCAATGTAGATAGGGCTCATCACACAATAGAATTGTCAACACATTTTGTAGTCTATATGCCTGTGGAGTACAAGCACAGATAATAAATAGCTCGATTATCTGTGGTACAAGCGAACATTCATTTTATGCCGAGTAGAATTATTTTCACATAAAACATGTAAATGAGGTATAATCATACTACACTGTCCTGTAATAGAAAACATTGATTTGTTTCACGGTTTTCCTCACTGACAACATTGACCCAACTGAAAGTAATCATCAGGTGACCAGTCTGTTTAATCATCAGACGATTTACTGCCATAATGAAGGGCGTCTGGGAGGAAAGATTATCCTCGATTAAGATGAGGCATATGCTATGCTGAACGCGAGGCGTATTCAGTATGCTATTCGATGCACACTCGGGTTGTGTCTTGTAACCTTTGACCTGTTGGGGTGGACGTACATTAATAAGATGCACTACCAGGCAAGGTGAATACTAGATGGTTTAGGTCAACATTATACCCGAGGGGGGAGGAAGGTTACGTGCAATGCTCTCATGTCTCATTATTACTTATAGGTCATAGACAATAGTTGGAAATATCGTATTTATTACTAACTGTGGTGTCGTATGATGTCACCATTGTAGACACGAGACCTAGACGGTTTGCGTTTTTCACGAAATGGCCTCTATCAAGGTCATGTTTTTTCTTCAATGATATCATCCCCGTTACCTGGAAGCCTCTTGGATCAATTTTGATTGTTTTCCGTGTAGGAGTTTCGCAACTTTATATGACCATCGCTTCTAGATAAGAACCGGTAACCAGTCGTGTCATTTTCGTTGAATTAAAAACCCGAGCGAAATCGTTTTTCCCTCTACGTTGAACGAATACGAGATCTCGATTATATTTAGTCTACGATTCAACTCGTTTCAAAATCGTTCTACGAGAATGTGCACTTGGCTTTTTCTCCTTTATTATTCTGTTGCTAGTTATACGCGATGTCTTGGTGGATACCAGATGGTCCAAATGTGTCGTTGTCCGAGCGTGACCAAGTTGATAGGTGTTAAAACATTGAAAATACCGTTAAAAAGGTTTTTCCATCCGATATGTTTGTCCTTCCTTGAGGCATTCTGAAGGCTGTTCTATTATTTTCGTAGAAAAAATGTAAGAAAAAGTCGAGTTTAGGCATAAAATCATCACGTACGAAACACATATATAGTGATGTGGGGCTACGCACGGCTACGATTACGGGGCATTAACACATGCTACTGTATTGTTGTCTTAACAAATTATTTTTTCTTTCTTGAAAAAAAAGGCTCAGGAAACTTTTAAGGAGTTGAAATTTTATTTAAATCTTTGAAAATATCTTTGTTGCCGTCTCGGAGTCTCTGGACAGTATCACGATGTTTATATTATTTAATTACTTTCAGTATACTGGTGCTATTTTCCCTTAATGTGGACCTAATCGGGGGTTTAACTTTTATTATTATTGTAAACTATATCGGCCCCGTCGAGTGCACTTACGAGCGCTAGGGAGTTGATGATAACTGGAGCGGCATGAGAATGATGTATAGGAATTCTAATGGAAATATATATGTATATAAGCTATATATTTTTTTGGAAAATTCATTCAGGAATTAGGATGATGATATATATACGTAAGAATTATCCAACTCATATCGAGTAATTTTCATAAGCACACATAAAAAAAAAAAAAATTGAGCTGTTTCCCATGTGAAAAATGGTATTTGATACAACTATATTAATATAGCTCTTCAATTTTGATGGTATTTAAAATATCTTCTTCTATGTGGAACCGCTGCGCTCATAAGTATTCTGGTGTCTGGTATCAAAGTTCTGTTCATAGTTGAAACGCAGTTTGACTATTGGTTGTTATTTTCTTATGGTCACGGTAATAATCAACGAAACTTCTGATTCGCTGACATCTACATACTTGTTGCGTTCCCCAATAATATTATAATTGTGCTATCTATCATTACCGTACGAAAGTGCCGAAGTCATGAAGCCATTCCATGCGCACTTGAGAGGCATACAGGAGCATTGTTCTCTTTAAAAATAATGTTTTGATGTGAATCGAGCCAACAACACGCGATCGGAATGGAACGAAACGAAACTAGGGGTCAATCGAGGGTGATTTCCATAATTTTCTTCACTCTTGAAACTATACGATGTGATTGTGAGAACATCAGCAGGGATTATATTGTAGAAATAGTTCCGCCAATCAGGGTGCTACGATTAAAGACTTGAAGTTAATTAAACGAGAGCTGAGCATGAAATGTGATATTATTTTTCATGCAATTTTCCTTAATGAACTAGTTTGTTAAATATTTCTCAAGCTGAAGGTTCTTGACTCTAGTAAACTATAATTAGATTGCCAAACAAAAACACAAGAAACATATACCTACCAAAACATTGTAATTATTTTGTATTTCTCTTATTTTTGTTAAAATCGAATTGAACACGATACTGTGGTTATAATTTCAATTGCTATTTCTTTCTAATTATTCTACGGAAATATATTTTTGTCATCGTCTTTATCATATATTAAGTAACACCCATCATTATTCATTACAAATGCCATGCAGTATTTCCGCTAAACAACTCGGCAACCTGCAATATAATTTATAAAATAGCAGTTCCTTACAATACCGGTAGGAGGTTATAAAAGTCAATAATAAAATAAGATCATAATTTCTTTCAATACAACCTGCCTGCTGCAGCTTTATAACTATGTATAAGCTCATATGTTTTCATACATCGACTCTTAAATGAATGTAACTACTCTAATCAAATTTCGCAAGATTTTCTCATTTTACTCGTATAATATATCTACCTATAAAAACTCCCTATAACTTTGCTTTATTCGTTATCATGAATTCGGCACGTAAACCTACAGCCACAGGGCAATATTGTGCTTCATGGAATACATTATTAATAATATTTCCCTCCGTATACAGTATGTACTGTTATCATTTATTAAAACTAAAATAATTACAATCATGTCTAGCGAGTGGATAGATGTTTAGATAGCTAGCGATGCTAGATTGACCCGTGATCGTGATTAGGCCTGTATTCATCGACATACACCGTGACCATCGCGGCCGGAGCACATCTTGAATAATCTCGCGACTCCAACTTCCTGAATCCTGAATAACATGGTATTTACGTATATATATATATTCATAGAGTGTAAGACAGCGAAAAGGTTCTGGAATATATTTAGAATGTAAACTGTATATAATTATATAATGCACAGACATTTTGAACTAGTTACAGGTATGGCTAGAGGCGACATCGTAATAATATAGACAAACCTGAAGCTGGATGTAAAAATAACAACTTACTAAAAGAACGCGTATTGGTATGTTGGTTGTGATCACTGGAGTGTCAAGAGGAGTGAAATATATTGAAATTAGATATGTTCCATCGTCTATGATTTGTGCATTTTCTATACATCTGGGAGCTAGCTAGAACAGCTATTCCAAAATTACCCGACGATTTTATGTGTAAATGTGTAACGGAAAGTTGATTCGACGGTCATAGTATTTAAAAATAATAACCATTTCAGGGTGAAACCGTTTAATTGATGGATAACTTGATTTATTCAGTGAAACCTGTAACGTTTCGACTGGATAACACCAATCTTCATCGAAGGACTTTCAAAAGTCTTGATTAACTCCTTTGATAAAAATGAATGTTATCCAGTCGAAACGTTTGGTTTCAATGGATAAATGAAGTTATTAATCAATTAAATAGTTACACCCTGATACTCATAATTTTATATATAATAATGTATATATATATATATATATATATATATATATATATATATATATATATATATATATATATATATATATATATATGTATATATATATATATTTGAAATTTGAAGATTTGAGTTTTCAATATCCCATTCCTCAAAATCACATCCCCACCAAAAAACGTTACTTTTGGTTCAATCACATATATGATTCTGTTATTGGCTAACTCTTCACTCTCCATCGTGTAGTCTCTAGTATCTACTATAAATACCGAAGCCGAACTTTCAGCACAGTTTGCGAAATGGTCGCCCAAGGGTTGCCGGCGCGCTACCGTATTATAGACGATTCCACTCGTCTAATCCGGCGAATTAATCATAGGGCTGGTTGTCATAATTACTGGATGTTACCCGTCTTTTGAGCTTGTTAGCGTCTAACCGCAAATCTATAAATAATCTGCGAGATATTTGCTACATTAATTCAGCAGCGAGTATAAATGATTTGATTACTAGTTTGATTCTTCCAGCATCAAGAAGTAGAATGATCGTGTGATCCGCTAGGAAATATCAGTCATGCAATGAGAAGGGGTGGATTAGTCAGGTGGAACCGTCATTCAGAAGATCGGGGTTTGATTCCTGACATGGTTAGCCATCTAGACAGTGGTTTTCCGTGATACAATTGAATGTAATTTTAGTTTGTAATTTTACATATGTAATTTTATATATGTAATAATATATTGACTAATTTCATAGCATGTACTTTTAATACAGAGTGTAAAATGTTACTGCTCAATAAATGAATAAATGAATTGAATTGAATTGACCTCTGTCAATCGAAGTGAATACTGGAATGGTTCCTTATGACTTGCAATATAGCTATCGTACCGATGAATAGCTCTCCAGAGTTGTGCAACTGGTTATTCAATTTAATTCCAAATCATTTTAGTTTTGCTTCTACATATACATACATAGAGATACAATACACTATTTTGCGGAATTACATTAAAATTCTGAATACAATTCTAAATTTGGGTATATTGAAGATTCAAGAAGCCTTAACTTTAAAATTTGAAAACTTGAAATTAAAAACTAAAAATGAGCCGTTACCGCGGTACAAATTACATGATACTTTCTTATATATTGCAGTACGCATTTAACATCTATATAATTGAAATTATTTTCTTCATAACTTTTTCATTAATAATTTATAGAAAAGCAAATATACTTGTTCATCTGGATTTTCGCGAAGTATTCTTTCTATATTTATACATTGAAATCTTCTTTGAAGAACATATCTCGCACAAATCAAAAACAACAACGACAAAAAAAGTGTATATATATACACCGTCGAGGGTTACAATAATCCGAATCACAAAATAATTTGAATTCGAATATTATTTTATAAACTGAAATAAAGTGAAAGATTCACCCTCATGTTTCCTAGCTCTTGAGAGTTTGCATCAGTAATCAGCATCCATATAGCTGTATAATCCCAGCTTATATGATAAGGTCACAACCGCCCCTTCCCACTGTGCCATTCCCAAAGACCTTAGAAATTAACTTTTCATTCTATTTTCTCATCTTCTATCCCGATCGTGATATTATAGTTACGTTATGAGGCTGGTGGATCAGTCGCGCACGCGCTGGACCGTCATTCAAGAGATCGGGGTTCGATTCCCGACATTGTCAACATAAAGATAGACATTTCCCGTGTTCATCACTCTGTCGTTGAAGTGCATACTGCGGTTCCATGGCCGCTTCTTCCCACTGTCCCAAAGACCTTATGGAATAACCTTTCATCTCCCCCGATCATCGCATTCAACATTTATCGAGACCGCAATAGATCCGAGTTATCATTAGAGTACGTCGTTAAAGTCATTATCAATGAAAAGGAGTAGAATTTCCTACTAATGCTTCAACAGCGAATAGGACATATAACTGTGATTACATGAACGTTTGAGAGTTATAATTGAAAATATTTTCCACTACCGTACCGTACTTAAATACTTGAATACGTTTTAAGGTTTTTCTTCAACGTGTTCCACATCGTCAATAAACTTGCTTGTTTGAAAACATGTGTATAAGTGTATACAAAAAGCTAATAAAACTAAACTAAACCAAACATATAGCGAACTGTAACTGTGTGGATTTTTACCAGTTACTTTATTACGTCTTGAATCTGTTCTAATTTATTTGAAAAGAATTATAATTGAATCAGTAGATTCACCAGCAATCATCATCCATCTTGAGAATGAAAGTAATTTGATTTTTGGCACATTTTTGTATATAAGAAAATAATTTTGACCCTTCACTCGATGATTGAAAAAAATATCTCTAAATAAATATTGTAATTATTCGTCGTTTGTTTTTCTATTACAAATAGTATAGATACATATAGGCCTACTACCAATACCATAGTTGGTTTTTTAAAATGTATCATTTGCTCATCTTTTCGTTCGAAATCGTGGATTATTCCTCTCACGAATTGTTCAGTTATTCGCCCAGTGGCATGAGTGATGACCTGTCGATTGTAATTGTAATTGACCTGCGTGACCAAGTGTTTTACAATTACCACCCTGCACATGAAACCTGTACATTACGTTTTTACTTCTTGCTCAGCTAAGCCATTGCTTTGAAGTCATGTCGGGCGTGCTTAGGTTTGAGTTCCGTACGAGCCATGGTTTTCTTCAACATCATCCTGCACTCAACTGAAATCATTGAAGAACTGGGGTGGGAGACGTTACAGGAGAGAAGTACGACGCTGTGACTGAGAAATATGTTGATGGCATATTCAGGACATGGAAAATGAGCGAAATTGAAAAAAGACTGCTTGATTCTCAATTTAGAGCAAGAGGAGACCATGTGTCAAAAATATGAGCAAGAGAAGCCAGGAAGGACGTTGGAAAATATTCTTTCGTTGACAAAAATAAGCCATGATATATTGAACATGTTGGTTATTTTATTTGTTATATATATTTTAGATGTATTTTATATATATATATATATATATATATATATATATATATATATATATATATATATATATATATTTGTTTGTTTTTATTCTCCCTCAAGTTAGTGGTTTGAATGATTGAGTGGGTTGAAGGATATTTGCCACCTGTATGTATTCACAAATTGCTGATTAAATAAATGAAATCATTTATCGACCACCCTCTCACTTGTACCCCTCAAATAAGATGTTTTGCTAAAGTAGAAGTTGTTCTGTTTCTTCTTCACAGGCTATCCTCCGAGCTTCCGTCGTCAGCGTAGAGATCGAGGTAAAACCTCATTACCTTGTGCCCGACACCAACTGCTTTATTGACTATTTGAGTCAGTTACAGAAGATCGCACATGCTGGCACACCACTGCCCCTTTACACTCTCATGGTGCCACTTATTGGTAAGTTTCATTCACGCCTCATTCATCATTCCACGACGCAAATAGATCTAGTAATTATCATTATACCATGTCGTTTTGTTTACTATATCCTCAATATAGAAAGAAATGAAAAAAGATCTCCCCTACGGCGGTTATGGTTTTATATTATCCTTCTATCGTATTAAATTTAGGATTCCTCTTGGTCACGATCACAGGAACTTCTTCTGTGATATCTATTTTTTTTTTGTGACCCTCAATATAAAACGCTGGCCACTTGCTGTTATTCATTCACGTAATTATGCAACTTCTTGTGATGTATTTTCTTCGTTCTTCGCCGGTTACTCTAGGGCACTGTCGTCCAAACATGCACCTACACAAATCACCGAGCTCACCTGTTTTTCGATCAGGTTTATATTCATCGCGTTGTGTTTGTGTGTATGTGTGTGTGCGAATCAAAGTATCCAGTGTCTAGTAGGTCATTCCAAAAATACATCAAGACAACATGCTATAAAGTCGGAAGGACCCGAGGGAAGCTTTTGTCCTCTGTGGCTGAAATTCATGTTCCAGAATAACTCATGGGCGGACTCGTGTATTGAAAATATCTTCGTGCTGAAAGTTCTTTTTTTAAATTGAAATATTCTTAGATATACATGTATCTACTGAAGAAAAAGGTCGTCTAACAACAAAAGAAACTTGAATGCGACCGTTATATTCGAATAGCTGTGGTATTTTAGATAGCTATTATTTTCAAAGGTGAGGGATATGATTTGAAACACATTTACGTCTTTAAAAAGCGTGAGATCCTCAAAGTTTCAGCCACTCAGCGAGATTACGCAATCTCCTTGTTTTTTCTTCTAATATTTTGTTGGTACTTTGTGGACGACCTTCTTTTTTTCTTGGAAATAATCATAAGAACAGATACATATACTCTATACAGATTAAAAAGTATATACACACTCATTGTGATTTTTTCCCGATTCAACATTTCCGTTACGCTTCATTTCTCGATTGTTTCTTGTTTTTAATCGAAATATTATTACAGATGCCAGTATAGTATAGTATAGGTACAGATTATTGAGAACAAAAATTTAAAATTGTGTACCATAAACTTGGTCCCAAATATTCAATTCATTCTGTTTTTCTTGTTATAAGGCCCAGTCTCGTTATAAATTTTAAAACCTATATTCTTCATTCTCATATCTCGTACTTGTTACACACTCTAACTTTACTACCAACGTTGTCATCATCTGTCATGCCCGCTCGCCGACTTGGTTTCCTTCTCAAGGACGTTGATTCACGTGGGCTCGTGTGCACCGCGACGCTTTCGTCACACGCGGACGACGTCGCGCGTCTAAACACGCACACACATGGACACACACACACACACACACACACACACACTCACTCACTATACGGTGAAGGTCGATGACCACGATGCGAACTGTGAGCGGGAAATTGCCAAGAGGCAGTGACATTGCTTCCTTATCCCCCGCGTGGCGCCACATAACGTGCTGCAAGAATAGCAAGATAATAAAAACGGAATTATCAAAAACTCATTAATAGATGTTAATCAATTATCGGACACGGTTAGCTAGATCTAGCGATAAGGGATACATTATTATCGATCAATGTTGAACATCAACATAATTATTCAATCATGAATCATATTTTAAAATGTTGAACAATGCTGCAAACCAAGTATAAATTTATCGATCTAGAATTGATTCACACACTGATCACAGATATGTTATTAGTTCTTTTTTGCAATAGTCTCATTTGTTGAATTTAGATTTTCTCATGATCTAAAAAATACCCCACTGAAAATACACACCATTATTGTTATGTAGCAGTATCTATAATGCCATGATCCTATTTTGAGTGTTTTTATTTAGAACAATATAGTATTGAATAAACCTTGTAACACCTGCAATATCATTGACTGTAGTAAAAGAGTTCATAACTATTCCTTTGCCTTATTCAAGAAATTGGATTATTATTATTATTATTATTATTATTATTATTAATTTTTCAATTTCATGTCCACATGTATATATATATATATATATATATATATATATATATATATATATATATATATATATATATATATATATATATATATACATATATATATATATATATAAATATATATACATATATATACACATATATTCGATTTTGTATTCCTTAACTATTGAAAGTTTTCATTTATTTTTTCCTTGTATAATTTGAGAGTTGTGAAAACAGAAATAGATGATAGACACATGTTGTTGTATTTCAAGTAGACAACCCTTGATTTATTTGACAGTGAAAAAAAGTAAACACTTAGTGAAATTGTTTCATTGTTTCATGATATAAACCCGATTTTTGTCCAAGCTATCAATTTTATTTGTCATCCCACAGATAAGCCTTTTTGGCTTTGTGGAAGAGCGTATTAATTAATCCTGTATGTATGTATTATTTAAATCTAATTAAAAAGAAAAAAAAATTATTATTATTATTATTATTATTATTATTATTATTATTATTATTATTATTATTATTATTATTATGTACATTTATTGGATAAAAAAAAAAATCATCATTATTATTATATTTTTCCTTTTTATTTATTTTCTATTTGAAAATTGATGGCGCCATTTGTGAGGAATATGTGTGTAACTTTATGGCCTCTCGGACCTAAATGCCTTTACAATCATAGGATAGCAAGAATTACTTACTATTTCTTTATTAAATGCACTTGCGCTCTACACCTTTCTTTGTATTCCGTACTCATAGAATAAGTATGTAAGAGGTTTATAGATCTACTTCTGATTTTGCAATTAGTTGCATGCTATTATTTTTCCATATTAACTTGAACTTGAATATATATACCATACCTCTAGTTTATTATTTCTATTCAAACTTATTTTAGCTATAAAATAACCAGTAACATTGGGTGTTGAGTAATTTTGGGACAAACATTACAGAAATAATTGATGTAAGATATTCGTTTGAATTTGCACATAACAATTATAGGGCACTCTATTCTCCATCCATCCAAGAGAGAAATAGCAATTTGAAATAGTATAAATCCAAACACATTTCAAAAGCCTCAATTCTAGTGCAAGGTCAAACTTTTCACAGTCAATTAAAATCGAATGAAAACGAAAATGAAAAATTGCTCCATTTGATACAGAGTTGAGAAATATTTCCAATTTCACAGAAATTATACAAGGCATTAAAATATGAATATTCGAAGATTGAACTCAACTTGCAGTGACGAAAGCTAATATGGATGAAAACAGTCAAGAATAAGCTAAGAAAAACAGGGTAAAAAATTTCTAATCAATGAGAAAATACCAAGCCAAGAAAAAATGGTAGAACTATCATTTTACGTCTTTTTGAAGAAGAAAAGGCCCCATTGGGTCAAATAGAACACTTTTCAACCCTGATGAGTGATTAGAGCAATTGGTGCTAACTGGTTCACTCTATGTTATGTTTCCCTGCAGTGTTCAAAGAGCTGGAGGGTTTATCGCGCGGTGGTAAGGGCAGAGTCTCTCCGACGTTGCAGCGAGACGTTGAACACGTAGCAAAGGTCGCCGAGTGCTCGAAGAACGCCCTGACCTTCTTGAGGACGCGACACCCGTGCGTACGCTGTGTCACCACCAAGGGCACAATCCTTGCAACCACTACGTTCACCATGGAAGAAGACACGGAGACGGAGGAGAGGAACGACGACCGAATTTTAACCACTGCTCTGAACCTGAGTAATACGTCGGGCAAGGATCTACATAAAACAGGTGCGTTATTTTAGGTTGATTTGATTGATGTGTTGAACAATACAAAATATGTTTTATTCATTTTTAATTTTTCACCAACATCAAAACCTTGACACAAACTCATTGTTCCACAATTGTGACTAAGATGGAAAAAGTAGATGGTTAAAGTCTCTTGAACTCATATATAGCTAATATATATATATATATATATATATATATATATATATATATATATATATATATATATATATATATATATACATAGGCCTATATATACGCTTCACTTATATACTTTACTTGTATATATATTCAACTTTCAAGTGTAGGTAGGAATGATGAACTTTTATTGTGCATTAACAAACTTGGGCCAAGTACATTTTTTTTATATTTTTTATTTCAAGTTCTACATTCATGTCTGTTAGTCGCAATTACCAACGTAATTATACACGCCATACGATATACGATACAGGTGTTTTTAACTGCCTGCATTATTAAAGCATATCTTCACTTATTGCTGTAAATACCTCGGAGAGATGTAATAAAATTACTGGACAACTATCAATGGGACAAACGTTAGAAAATGGAACATGACATGAATACCTTTGCTCCCAATCATATCAATGTGTTTGGCTGGTTCCAATTGCATCTGCGGGAGTATGATTTCTTAATATTGACATCATTAGGTATATTAATTTATTACATTTTAATGAATGAATATCATATGGTTTGTTTTTTAATAATTGCTCATAAAATGTAAAGTATCAATTGATAATTGATATAGGACTGTTGACATTATATTACACAATCTTGTTTGTGAATCAATAATTCCTCATCATTTCAGAGTAGGCCCTAGCTATGTCACTATCACTCGTTTAGATTGTCTGTAAAAAAATAGCCAGGCCCATAAAATGTATGATGTGGAATTCACATGAAACTAAATCTGCTTACAATTAATATTGCTTTTTCACAGCTGGGGGAGGTAGTCAAACTATATAATTTTATGCAATGTAACTTTACAAAACAACTGCAGTATTATCAAATGTTAGCTGATATTACCTAATTCCTATTCTGTTCAATTCTTCTGAATTCCTGCGTTCCATACCCCAAGTCGGCATGAACTTGTCAAGTTGTATGAGATTATAAATTGAAACTATGTACTCATCGTGTTCCTACAGGCGAGCCCCGTCGGTTGTATCGCGAGGTTGTTTTACTGACTGAGGATCGTAACTTGCGGGTCAAGGCGCTGTCCCGTGACATACCAGTACGAGAAGTACCTGTGTTCATGAAGTGGGCGGATCTGGGTTGAAACCCGGAGTCGGGGGACCGAGTTACTCCTTTACGGAGGCCTTTGTCACTACACTACAGTGTAGTTGTGGAGATGCGGCCTGTGTAGTACACTACAGGTACGTACTGAATATGAACCGTGTATTCATTGCCCGCTTGGTAGGTTAAAAACTAGAAGTTTCATTAGTAAACTTGGTTGCATACGTCTACATAGATGCAATGAGAATATGGTAGCAGTATTTATTGATTTTCGATCAGGTTCTCAATGTTATGAAACAGCCAGTTTGTTTTTGAAAATATGCCATAATGTTTAGGTTTTAAAATCATACTAGAGTGTAGTGAATTCATCTTTACAGCACTGACATAACACTTCATAACATGTAGGTTTTAAAAACATACTAGTGAGTTTATCTTCACAGTAGGTACTGACCTAGCACTTCATAAATGTGATCTATTTTTAATGAGATAATTTCAAGTTGAAGGCTACTTAAATAACTATGAAAACATGTGGACAAAGCAATCCAAATATAATACCATGGGCTCAAACTTCAAATTCTGCTTGTTGCATTTGTTATAATTTAATGAGCCAATTACTGGCTGGATTTTACTCATTTCATTTGACAAACAATATTTCAGTGTTTATCAATGTAAATTCTTATGTAGTTACATACTAGTTACTTTTATTTTTCATAAAATTAATAATTAATGTTCATTCATTTCAGCTCGTGCGATAGTTCAGTCTGTCAAACCAGTTTGTCGCACTCTCGAGCAACCTGCATAAGGAAACGGCGCTCGATACAGAAATAAGATGTCTTGTACTCAACATGCAAGTCCACTGTGAATACTTGTCGACTTTGCTACTATCGAAATATATCTTATAAGTACTTATTAATTATTTTCAAATTCTCTATTGTCGATCATCTTCAGTCAAAATTCAACGAAATCACTGAGGGAAACAGGGTTGGTTGTGCCTATTCCTGTTTGACAAATGGTGCTGGCTTTTTTGTTTGCACGTTTGTATATTTTTTACACTATTTAATTTTTACTAATTACTATTTTAGTATTTCTATTTCATAACAATTTTTTTTACTCCTTTAGTTAGGTATGTGTATTTTATTTAGATGAAACTTTGTTTTAAAATGTTTCATGATTGTACATAAAATAACCATTCTTGCCAATTATTGTTTCATTTTTGGTTGTGAGAAAATTGATATAACATTCCGTATAATAAACTCGGTTTTGTTGTTGGTACCTATGTACCTCCAGACATTGACAAAATAATGTTGAACACGTTTGTAGTAACTCTATATATTACAGGAAGAAAGCTATGCAGACAGAAATTATGATCATTTATTATAAACTTTTGTAATATAAGAATTATCATCTTCTTTGTAATTAATTGAAATTTCAGTGCATGCAATTCGAACTGCCCTTGGTTTACATTCTCACTGCTCTCTGGGCATCTATACAGTCAACTATGTTACATTTTTTGAAAGATAGAAAAATGATATTTATAAGGAATATTATAGGGCACTGTAAACCTTGCGGAAGTTCCGTGCGGACTTTGTACTTGATATTCTCATAATAATTTAGAATTGTTAAATACATTTTACATGCAGTTTTTGGTTTCTAGTGTAGGCCCAGTAGTTATTATGACTGAATTACATGTTTCTATATAATATATGATATCGCTTTACTGATTATTATTGTTGATAATAATAATGGAGTTGTAGAAAAGTTATTGTCCTCCCAATGATTCTAATGTGTAAACGACTGATATGCGTTTGTGTTTCATTGGTAGACTGTGGGATTTTTGTGAAATTATCTCGATTAACTCACATTGTACAGTATCACAAATATTATTATTGTTATCACTTAACTACAGATCCTCAGGTAAAGTAAGTGACATTTTAAAAAACAGTGGAATTGAGTGATAATATTATAATTAAATAAATGAATTCCTGCTCAAGATATGATTGTCATTTTTATTTTTCCCTCCCTATCCATTATCCATTCCTCAATCTCTAGCATGACACTTCAATAAAATAAAAGTAATGAATCACACACCACAATGGATGTGACGTGCATCTATTGTGTACAGATGAGCCAAAATCGGTCAAACTGGGATGAATTTTCAAGAACTCAATTGCACTACGCAAATGCAGAATTTGCGTTGTAAGATGAGCGAGATATCTGAATATGGTAGATGATCAGAGTCCATAAAATAGTTCTACCTACTGTAGACTCTGGTATAATTGAGAACTTCACACCTTGACCCATAAAATATGCTTCATTCAGTAAATATCGGATCTAGAAAGCCATGAATCTTAATAATCGTTCTGCTATACATATATATAAATAATCTTTATTGATCTTTTATCTTTTATTGATAACATTTCTATCTATTCGATGAATAACAATCTTTTATTCAATTATTCAGACAAGGCTTTATTAGTGTGGGATGGAAGTCTTTGCTATTGCTCATAATAATATACACCTTATTCCGAACTTTCAGTCCAATCAGATCAGCCGTTTTGATGTAGAAAAATATATAATTCAATCTTTTTAAATCCCTCAAAGCTATTAAGAGACCAATTAAATCCGAGCAACAGGTGTCACCAATTATTGGAAACGATTAAAACAAAGCCTTCTTTATCATCATAAAAATTGATTAGGAAATGGATGGCAGTGATATAATTGCTTGGATCTCGAGGTGTATATATATATATATATATATATATAATAACCAATCCAAAGATTTAAGTTGATATTATGTTCTAGCTCATTCATCAACGCGGAAACACATAACGCGTTTGCCTAGTTAAATTATTTCATCCATAATGGCTGGTTCGAATTGCTTACAAAATTGTGATGATGTGTAGGCCACATCCAGAGATTAATGTGTTCACATCCAGAGATTATTTTTTTGGAAATATTTTATTTTTTAAATTTCCCCCCCCCCCCCAGCCAAATCTTGTGGAGTTTTTAGAAACTTTGAGATGATATTTCTCAGAAATAGTGCAACCGATATGACCCCAAAACTGTACAGTTCCAAGTAGGATAAGTCAACGTGCACAGAAAAAGTTTCGTGTTTAAAACGTGCGACCTGTGCAGTGGGTACAAGAAAAACCACACGGACAAAGCTGAAAGCTCCATCAGAAGAGTAGGATGGAGGTCTTCGCTGTCGCTCATCTAATTACCGTATTTAATGGAGTACTTTTTTGATAACATTGAATTGAAAATTACACAAAATTCAACGATTTTTTTTTCATACTTCAATTCAAACTGGTCAGCCATCTTCTAGAGTCTAGACTACCAGAAACAAATTACAATTAGTATTTTCGTACCTTTAACTGGTCTGTAATGATTATACTGTATACGTTTTAGAGTTGCAAAACCACATAGCAGTTTGTAAATATTTGAAGACACCACCAGACTCATGACTTTGTTTTAGATGTTTGTACTTGTGGTCATGTACGATTTTACGTGCTTCCCTGACGGATTGACTGATCATCACTGATCAAATAGACTATACGAAGAATTTTAATGAAAGTTTTTCCCTTTTTTTATATTACCTATGACATTACAATAATAAACAAAATTGTGAACCATGTGATCCGCGCCTGAGAAATGGTAATTTTACTAGTATTATGAAGATTTATGATTAAGATTAATTGTTTGTTAAATGAGTCATCTTTTTAAATTATTCTTTGGGGTGATGAGATCGCCCTTGTAGTGCCCCGTTCAAACGATCCTATCTTGCAGCCATTGCCCTAATTGGGGAACAAAGATTTTGTATCAAGTTTCGATGTCATAAAAAAAATAATGAAGCATCCATTGTATTATTGTGTATAGGCAAGATACAGTCGAACCCCATTCATCTTAAAACGCCCCAAAAAAGTACTGAGTTTTCTTCGAGTACCATCAAGACTCAATCGAGACCATATTCTAGTCAATATAGCAAGTAATGTGTACCTACAAAGTACAAACATTCTCGCATTGGTATTCTACTTTGCATTTAGCATGATGTCACGCCATGCTAGTAGCTCAGCATGGGCATTGCAAATACATTGAATAGCTATATAGAAGGTGGAGACTCAATCTTCAGGTTTACAAGATTCGAACTAGTGTTAATGTTTTATTAGATTTGCTACGTACTCGGCAAACAACAATGTCACTTGGTAGGGGGTATGAGTGATGGCATGAAATGTTTTGTATTCTTGTAACACGTACCTTCGACCATGACTCTGGTAACTGGAGATATGGGGAAGAGGGTAAATGTATTTTATTGAGTACAAATTAAAACCATCATTATAGAGTGTATTTTAATTCTGTAACGATAAGGTTATTTCTAGTGCTAATGGATAAATATGCATGCAACCCTAGATGTAACTGATGTTCAATAGCTGCTCATCCGTGGAGATATTGGAAAACAAAATAGACGTGACCGATTGATCAGAAAAGTTCCATAAGCGATGAAATATTAAGCTAAATTAAGGAAATGTATCTATTGACTAGCAGTAAACAAAATTCGACCAATAACTTGAATAGAAGCTGTATACACTTGAAAACAATTCAATGCATTTGTTTCAACTAGGGCTGTAAAATAAGTATACGACCCTAATTATATGTATATCGTACAGATCAATTGGTTAAAAATCCAAAAATGATCATCAAATTCTTTGTATGTAATCAAATGTCAAAAAATGGTCGATTTAGCAGTGCATTCAATTCTTTCCCAGGCCATGCCACACCATTGACCAGCGCACGGGTGTGTTTCTCCTTTTTATTTCGTAAATGAAGATCTGATTACGAATAAATTACGTTCAATTTTTTTTTTATCATTATTATTTTATTTTATTTCAAAGGACATATTTGATGACTAAAATGTAAGATATATGGAACGTCAATCAGTGAATAAAAACAGCTGCACAGGTAAAAAGTAAAAACAAATACAATCTCACATCACATATACAATCATTCATATTGTTTCATATGCACACATTCATACTTACATTATGACATATATTCAGTTTAATATAAAATGTATTAACAGATGGCGTCATATAAAATTGGATAGATTTATCAAATATAATAATATTCATTCATGTCATATGTATGCTCATCTTGTTGCTATAGATAGATAATATAATAATGTATTCTAATAAAACTGTCAACTGTAAATGAAAAAAAAAACTCATTATATATTTTAGAGCCCGCATTTATGTTCACATCTTTTTAAAAATTCGTGTATATTATATAATGTCTTCTTTATTGAAAATATCTTTATTGTTGAAGTAAATGTATTTATATTTTTGATAGATTTGATGCATTGCGGTAAATGATTATACAAGAATATTGCAGTGAAGTTTATATCCTGCTCAAATAACATCGTTTTGTGATTCATGTTTTGCAGTAAGCCTTTACCCCTTGTTTCATGCTCATGATTATTGCCATTAATTTGTATTTGGAACTTCCTGAATGATTTCATAATGCTCATTTCTTCATACGAGATAGGACACTAGATTAGATTACACTAGATTTATAATTTATACATATTCAGATTCAGGCCTATACAGTACACAGATTAATACAGATGCATACTAGATTCATACATACAGCACTTGACTTCTTCACGACCCTCAATGATGCTCTGATTGAATGTAATCCACTTGACCTCGCTATCGGGGTTTGCTCATAAAATTTAGATCAGCGAACGGAAAGTCTAAAGACAATTCAATCGTCAAGAGTCAAGACCAATGAGCTTATACGTTCACTGCTAGCCAAAAGAATACGTTAACCAACTAGTGGCAACAATTACTTGGGGTGCAGTTTACCATGTATATGATTTAGACGAAAATTTCAATGCATTTACTCCACTTCTCTGCACAATTTTAAATGCGTCTTTTCCAAGCAAAATTGGATTACATATTTACTTACACCAGAAATACGAGAATCGGCCATAAAGCTGTGAACAGTGAGAACGGTTATTGGAAACAATAACACGATTCATTCAGAAAATCTTATGTAATAAATGCTAAACAGCAGAGGCAAGGGGTTAGGGTATGCTAACTATGCTGCACATAGCCACTGATGATGCTACATATCGTCTGATTCATCTCTGAATAATAAAAACCTGTTACGAAAATTGTAATCAACATTATTAATGCAAACATGGAATATTTAAATATGTATACATACATTATTCACGTATTTTGAGTGGTTCGGGTCGAGGAGGTATTTGTTTATGTGTGCGAGTACCCACGGTGTACCAGCAAATTCATAAACCGACGAGTATCGTTTGTTGGTATAGTGAAACTCAAGGACATTCGAGACGGGCAGGCGGGAGAAGATTGCATACGTAGAGGTGGCAAGAAAATTGCTGAAATTCTATAGCAATTTTGAGCAGTAATCGAGTGATGGCAAACGCCGGTGATTGTTTAATTAGCAGTTTGATCGAAAGACCGTTTATTAGATCATATTATATAGAAAAACCAGAAGTGGTAGGTCGTGGAAGACCGGGTCCTGCCATAGGAACACAAACACAGTACTTAAAGGTAAGACAAACCCGTCACATTACATGTCTCGCAGTGGGCCCACACGAAAATAGCATGGCCGGCTGGTTAGTAACTAATCGTTAAGTATTTTGTTTGACATTTTTTATTTTGACCGATAATTTTATCCAAACTCCACTGCAATAGTACAAGATCCACGTACAAGATACACTACAAGATCCACGTAGGGGCAAGAATCGCTAACAGGACCAGCCATGCTTTCAACGGATAGAAAAGTGTTATTGCGTGGCAATTTATTTTATTCACATTTGGTTAATATTGGATTTATTTCGGGTTTGGACGCACTGTACTGATTATTGAGATATTGGTATCGATGAATGTATTGGTATTTGAATAAATGTATCATTTTCCAATATAGGTATATTGCTGATTTTCTGATTTTGAGAATTATAATTGCGAATATGCGAAATATAATTGCGAAATATATCCACATTGCTCCCAGCTGTGGGAACCAACAGTGAAATATTGAAATTTAAAATTCTCTCTGGGGGTAAACTGGGAGCCCGCAGACACCCTATTCGTTATTGTGTAATGCTGCCATCTCGACCTTACTTTTCCCTGTAGCATACCCACCCTGCAATTCACTGCACGCCACTGCTAAACAGGCTACGTGAGCATATAATGATGACCACATGTTTGATTCTAAAACAAAGACACTCTCTCTCTCTCTATTCAATGGGTAAAATAGTCATCGCGAACGTACTGAACTATTACAGCAACGCTGCGCATGATCTTCACCCCAAAATGCCAACAGGTCAGTAAGGATACAATCAACAGTAAACCTCAGAATAATTCACCACATCGTCTTGCGAGTGATTTTTCTGCTCCGGCTAGCTAGCAAGAAATCTAAAGCATCATCAACATCAAATCTACCAAACACTAAGCTGGCATGGACGAGATTCCAAGGCATTTATCGTGGACTTGTGCACGAAACATATGCGAGCAGCTTGCAGATGTGATAAACTGCTCACTAATGCAGAGGTGTTTCCAGGAAAGCTAATAACAGCGAAAATCATACCAGTTTACAAGAATGGGAATAAGTATCTTCCAGAGAACTAAGAGAACTATAGACCGATTGCCTTACTATCATCATTCTCAAAAGTTTCCGAAGAAGTAGTTCATTTCAGAGTAACTAATTTATTGAAAAAAGAAAATCGTCTCTCTCACAAGCAGTTTGGCTTTCAAAAAAACAAATCTATACTGGCCATAACAGTTTTTTAGAACGAATCTACAGAAGACTAGGTACGAAATCACGTTCTTCGGGACTATTTTATGGCATGTATGGAGCTTTTGATACCGTTAGCTTCTTTCTAAAACTTTGAAGGCTTCAGAGGAATATCCCTAGAATGGATCAACTCTTTCCTCTCTCATCGCACTCAGTATCTTTCTAGACCAGAGCCTCGGCTATATCACCAGCTAGTTAGACTAGTTGGGCATCGGAACGCCTATCGGTGCTCCCCAGGGCACAGTACTAGCTCCGTTGCTTTGCATATAGTATGTTAACCAACTACCAGACGTCTTAGGCCCAGGAACCGTGGAACTGTTTGACGACGACACCAGGCACTTGATAACATCCGACATGAAAGAAGATTTGGTATCTGCAGCAAATGTACCAACATTGATCGTGGTAAACTGATGTTAATCGGCTGAACTATCAACGAGTAGTGTTGAATCAATCTTTCTTCAGTGACATACACATCAGAGTCAACTTGATTCAAGACGGACTACTCTGAAAATACTTGTCACGGACATGACGCACGCCACAGGAAGAATATCTTCATACAGCCCCACACAGTCTGACCCTGAACAGCAAAATCACTTCATCCGCCGATACAATAAACTCCGGGAGAAATAAAAAATCCGACCAGTGGGAGTGATGAGGCATTCAAACGAGTACTAAAATCTTTTTTGATCTCAAAACTTTCCTACAATTCCACTGAATAATAAGCCAAGTGAAACAAACTTCTTGCCTGATTGATTGTAATTCGGTTTACCAGCATCTATGTATCATTCTTTTCATCTGACGTATTATACAACAATGCACGTTGTTATATATGAATGAATAATAATACAAATTATTCTTATCATAGATTTTCCAAGTAACCTGCCGCACATTCATCATTTATACTATAGGTTCAACGACGTACTCCAATGATAACTAAGATAATATATTACCATAGGTGAATGATGAATGAGATGGTGTGAAGATGAGGAGAAAAGTTATTTTATCAGGTGTTTTGGATAGTGGGAACGCCATGGTCGTAACTCACCAGCGCACTATCTCCCAGTTGCAGTCCTTACATACATTTCTTACATTCCAATATGTACTGATTTTTAAAAATCACCCTTCAATGTTTTTTTTCAATCTCAGTGCCATATGGCAGGGATTTCAAATAAACCCTCGATATTGACTCATGGAAGTTACAATGTTACAATTCAAGTTAGACCGGTGAATTTGTAAAAGTGGTGGCCGTAGGCCCGTGCCCTCTGAAATCCGGATCTGATTTTTTCTAATGAGTGACATTGTAACTTTTCACTGTAATTAGTTTCTCGTTAGCTAATTGCTTCAGTGGATAGATGTTATTCTACTTTACAGTTTGTTGAGAGATACACATTATAATTGATCGTGTTCTTCTGGTTAGTGAGATCGTGCTATAGTTATGACGAGATAGGATCGTTCGTACTGGGCACCCGTCCGATCGATCATACTTTGATTCTGTATTTGTATTCATCCTTTATTGTTGTAATAATGTATAATAATGTTATAATAATGTTGTAATAATGTGTACAGGTTATAATATAATATTAAATATACAATTAATGTTACAATTAGGCGGGGTTCACACTTGAAAAGGTGATCTTCCACCCAAACCCTTTTTAAAATCTGATGAAAATAATAATAATGGGATAAAATAATAACAATATTAAGATTAAATAATGGTCACAATAGTTTTGATTGAAAATAATGGAAATGTGAGAAGAGGTTGGTAATAATGCAGATTCATAGTAGTAAAGTAGAATAGGTTATGATAGCTAAGTATAGTATATATGTCAAGTTTACCATGTCAATGTTTTCAAAAAAATGAGTTCGAAACCTTATACATGATGTATTTCATCATATTGACAACCTTAGTCTGATATTGGAAACATGATTTTGTGTAAAATTGTCATTTTTATTGTTAATCATTGTAATTGATAAAATATCGTCCAAACAACATGGTGACGTAACTACGTTACAAACAAATATGCAAAAGATCAATCAATGGATTTCTTTGATACACCCTAAGGTGAAATTACCTTTAATTTATATTGATGTTTTTACCATCAATCAGCAGGAAGTCGTGGATGTGTGTTAGATGAGTAAGGAACGTCCGTTAGTCCATACACATCACGCCCGTTAGAGTACCACCGCGCTGGCCATGCATTTCGTACGCCCTTTTTTACTATACACAACTCAAACTGCCGTTACTTTGTAAACTCAAGGTGATTGTAATAAAAAAGTAGGGTAACCAAAAGATTGATAATGTCTTGGTCTTGCATCACGTACGTCAGGTTGATTGGGAAATGCAGCAAGCGACAAAAACTGATTGTTTTGTTATTTGATCGTGATGAGGGTTTGGTTCTCAGTTATGTCTGGGGTTGCCATTCGGTTTCGATATTTTCGATCGAATCGATATTTTCGAACTCCGATACGATATCGGTATAGAATATTCAATATTATATACATTTTATCAAACCATACTCGATATCGACAGTAAAAATCGTGAATAACTGAAATAAGAATAATCAATATTTAGCAAAACAATCCCAGAATTATTAAAATGATGCGTGATTTCTAGTTGCTGTGAGTGGAACATTGTCTTGTATCATTGAAGTTTACAAAATATATTTCTTTGAGGAGAGTGATTATTATTTGTTTTGTTGATAAACGAATCTGGAAACTCGAGTATGAGCTTACCCCTCCCGACACACAGCTTGTACCGTTCACACACAACTATACCCATAATACAAGATCAAGACTCATAACTATCCATCATATATTCTTTCTATCCGATCTTGTTTGAAAATTGGTAGTTTCGATATATTTCGATCAAAATTCGATAATAAAGTTTCGATATCATTTGCAAATTTTACATCGAATAGTAACCCTAGTTACATATCACGATGCATTTTAGTGACATTGTTCGTAGAATATAAAAGCAATGCTTGTCTCAAAAACCGAAGATTCCTCATTATTTGGTCCCTTCTCTAGTTTTCGTCTCTTTTCGGAAACTCACTACTGTGAGCTGTGCCTTTGTGCCCATGGACGCTGCATCTAAAAACATTTAGATCTTCATGTACAATGTGTACCCATTATAAAATGGATTAATTTTTACAAACTTTCTGAATAGCAACCAAATGAGAACATACGCACATGTTCATTTTCAAGTTATTCGCCCTCTGCATTCAATTGCTGAAAATACTAAAGGGTGTGATGCGTAGAATGTATGATGTATGAATTGCCACCAATAGTATATATGTATATATATATATATGTATATATATATATATATATATATATATATTTTTTTTTCATATATATACATATCTTTCTCTCTCTCTCTTCCTCTCTCTCTCTCTCTCTCTCTTCTCTCTCTCTCTCTCTCTCTCTCTCTCTCTCTCTCTCTCTCTCTCTCTCTCTCTCTCTCTCTCTCTCTCTCTCTCTCTCTATATATATATATATATATATATATATATATATATATATATATATATATATATATATATATATATATATATATATATATATATATATATATATATATATATAGATAGATAGAAATACATAAATATATCCAAGGTTTGTGTCATTTTCTGTGTAAAATGTAATCGAGAATATTTATTATTTCTCATTTTCTCAGTTTCATGTTGTTGGAGCTTACTCGTAATATAAGCATGTTTTTCACCCCTCACAATCATCTTATCGTGCTGTTTGCGGTGACAGTGTAAGAGTATTACTAGTTTTACTACACTATACACTACTTTGCACTTATTTCATAATGATCGATACCACTAAACACTTCTAACCTAAACATCGTTAAACGATCGAACTACGTTGTTGTACTTCTTGCATTTAAATCGTTCTCGGTTTCATACTTTTTCAAGCGATTAAGGCTCTCATTTGGAGTAAAGTACTTCATCTTTGTGGCTTCTAATCTTTGTTTTATTTACGATTCTCTGTGAGTATCTTGACCACACAACTCGTTGCATGATTCCGCAGCGAAAACAATCCAATAGAAATCGAATAATAAGAATTATTCATTGGAAAAAAAACGTATTGTTCACACATGCGTCATATATATGTTGTCTTTACACGGTATTCTATATGACATTTTACGTTGACAACCTACGCAAATAAGTACCATTTGAAGAACTGGTAAATGTTTGCATGAAGTTTGTGCATGATGACGTATTGGAGGAAATCTCACAAATACCGCTTGCCAATTATTGTTCAATCAACAGACACAATACCGTTGGTTATGTTCTACACGGATGGTCTTGATTCTGGAAAGTCTCCAAATAAATCTAATCTTGTCTCTCAGGAGAGCAGTGGCCGGCCGACTCTTGCGATGGTTCTGCTCAGATTACCGCCACTAGTTTAATTGTCTTTGATGGCAAATTCTTACGCTTTTTTTATTCAATGATACCATTGATTTATTATCATTATATATATATATATATATATATATAGGCCTATATATTTACATATATATGAATATGTATATATATATATATATATATATATATATATATATATATATATATATATATATATATATATATATATATATATATAATATATGAATATATATACATATATGTATATATATATATATATATATATATATATAAATATATATATATATATATATATGTACCGTATGTGTATTCATATATTAGATTCCCCGAAGAATGGTACTATTGTATAACATATATCATTCGGTTATAACATTCTCAATAACATTCGGTTTCAACCATCCAAAATTTCTAACAAAAATCATAATTTACTATCATATTCAACCTTTCTCTTTAAATATATGAAATTTACCCAGCTTATACACAGCTATGAACCAATATTATATCAAGAACCGTTCCCTCTTGGTATATATTGTATTCAAATGTATCAGCTTTTCCTCCTTTCCCACACACAGGCTTCGGCTTATGTGGATTCTGTTTTTCAATAATTAGAAGTTATTAGATTATATTTATGTATCCATGTATCGTGAAAAACATTATATAATAAAAAATGAAAATGAAAATGGATGAATTGACCAATTTAGACTTATACGAAGCAAAGAAAATTTTAGATACCTTGATTGGTTATTTTCCTATTTCCCCTGCTTTACTGTCCACTTGATTGGTTTTTATATTTTGTGACATCACGAGGGAGGACGATCTACAATGGTCAATTTTAATCAATGTATGGTTAATATGCTCATAGAAAGTCGAATATCATGCTATTATAGAGTTTCATGTAGAAGACAGTCTCTTCAGTCATTCAGTCATTCCATTTTTTTCATTTTTATTTTTTAATTATTTAATTTTTGTTTTTAAACATTCACATACATAATGAAACCTGATAAGATTGATATGAGACGGTGTAGCTGTAAATGACCGCGATTAAAGTTTAATGTATTGATACAACAAGAAACCCGTATAGGAGAGGAACTGGAAGAAGTTACGCAAGAAGAAAATAAATTAGTAAATGAATATTCCAGTGGGTGTGTCATCGGACGCACAAAACTTCAAACAAGGTTATATAATTATAATAATAATGAGGACAGTTGTAGACAATATCTATAATTAGGATAAATTCAATCTATAATCGAAAGAAGTTGTGTGACAATGAAATGAATAGATAGTTGCACACATGAGGTGAACATAGATACTATGATTATATAATTAGTGAATGAGAATATATGAGAATGAATGAGAATATATGAGAATATATGGAATGGGAAGAAATATATTTTTTGGAATATGAAATTAAATGAGAAAGAAAAATGTCACATCAGCAAACATACAAAAACATCAACTTCAGTTACTCTGTACAGTGATTGACTAAAACACAATATGTGTGTGTTTGTGACTATAAACAGGCGAATGCAACATATGCGTTGTAAGATGAGCGAGATATCTGAATAAGGTATAATAAGATCACGAAGAGTCATTAGAAGTCCCACATTTGCTACTTTATCGACTCTGGTATTCTACACACCTTGACGAATATAAAGAATAGTCCATTGTTGGGCAAATATCGAATCTAGAGAGCAGTGAATCTTGGCAACCTAATTCCGCTATTATTTCCATATATTTGATGAATAAAACAGTTATTTGAGTTTTTTTCTTCAAAACGGCTGATTCGAATTGCTTACAAAATGATGATAATGTGTTATCATTGATGTGTACACATTCAGAGGATTTTTTTTCAAGAGTTTTCATTTTTAAAATTCTCTTGCCCTGCCTAATCTTATGGGGTTTTTAGAAACGATAAAATATTTCTCAAAATCGGCCCAACCGATCAACTCCCAAAAGTATACAGTTCCAAGTTGTAAAAGTTTTCCCGTCCAGAAAAACACCCATGTTGATCAGTCTAACCATGCGACCTGTGCAGAGCTTACAAAAAAAGCAAAGCTCTATAAGAGTGGGATGGAGTTTCCGCTACGCTCATCTAATCAGAAATATAAGGTCATGAGATTCTCAGACTGGCATTGTCAGATATATTGGTGATTTCCTGAAGAAGAAAACGATTTGCTCCATTCTATGAAATCTTACTGATGCTGTCTGATGTCCTTTCAATATTTCACCAGAAGACCCTGATCACGATAAATGACGTAATTGTATAGGCTTCTTTCGAATATCATCACACATTGAAGAAATCAGTGAATAACAATATGAATCTTAAAAATGATTACTAATTTTATATTGAATACAACCTACCAATAGACAATAAATCGATTTCCAGCATACCTACATTTGAATCTAGACTTAAGAAACTGTTATGTGAAAATGCTTTTTACTCTGTTGACGATTTTTTTAGCTCGTTATTCTTGAACAATGTGTATTATATTTATATTATGTAATTCATAACGTATATCATACTGTTTGTACAGACTCCGATCATAAAAATTATTATTATTATTATAAGCTTAGTGGAAATCAATATATTTGTGAGATTACTATTTCTTGGGTGAATAAAAAAAAAATTATCAACCTACATATTACCCATATATTATACATATTATTATACATATCATTACATATTGAACATATTATTAACCCACATATTATAGCCATGATCTAGTGTCCATATATATTATTGTATTTTTATTTTATATTTCAATTACGTCAAGTAACGACTTTTTATTTCATTTGAACGAAGAAAGACAGTTTTTATTTAATTATATCAGTTATAACGCCACAGTTAAGCCCTTATGGGGCTTTGTGGAAATGACAAGTGAATGTCGAATTCGTAATTTATGTGTATTTATTGAAGCAATAAAACAATAATTATTATCATTAAGAAGAAAGAACAATGAAGAACAAAAAAGAATGCAAGAATAAGAAGTAAAAGAAGATCACTGTACGGAGAAGATTGAAGATTATTTTCTATACAATGTGAATCTCTGGATTGTTCACTATCCCTGATAATATTACTACAAGATTTCTTATTCGTTGAATGAATTATTCTTAATACTTTTCTTTGGAGTTGTAAGATCGCCCTTGTGTGCCCCGACCGAACGATCCCATCTTTCATCCATAGCCTCAATTGGAGAATTGGGGTACAATGATTTTGTATCAAGTTTTGATATTGATTATGAAAAAAAAATGTAACCCAAATTTTGTTCTGAAACCATAATTTCAGTACTAATTGGTTTGCTACCAAGTTTTTATTGCTATATTGATCCTAACGAACCCCTTCTCGCAAACTTCGACTCCCGAGTTTTAATCCTCTTCTTCTGTTGTCACAGAGGTCACGATGGCTCACTATTGGAGACCATTGTCGTGACGGCTATGTCGATCGTACTTTTTCTAAAAATAAAAAGTGTCAATTGCATTTCGTGAGAACTATTTCACCAAGACACGCCTTACAAGTTGTGTATGGTCATCAACGGCGATTGCATTCTTGAGCATGCGTATACACTACGAGGATGCGCACAATTAACATTGGACACGGGAGATCGGTTGAACTTTACTCATGTTTCTTGCGACAAATTGGCACACACATCGGCAATGCTGTTCCATTCGTTGTCTGTTGCATAAAGTCGCCCACATATATATAGTTTATCCGTAAGGTATAGACCTGGGTTGCATAATTCATTAATTTGTGTTGTCTGTTGGCCTATACGTCCTCTCTTTGGCTGACTGACATATGACAGCTAGTCTACTCAGTATACACGCTCAAACTTGGAATATAGGAAGTCTTACGAAAACAATAATCATGGTGCGGGTTGAGGCTTGACAAAGCAAAATTTGTCAATCGTGAGTAGATGATGGCTGCTGTTTTAGATAGCAGATGCAGATTAGAACAAAACCCCACACGGAAATCACGATTTCAAAAATTGTTGTGAAATTTTGATAAATAAATGTGGTTATGAGTTTCTTGTTGCACGCATGATGAATTGTACCACCAAGGGCGGAGGGAGGGGAGGAATCGTTTGACATGCTTCTATTTCTCTAGCAGAATATATCTTCAACTATTTCTATGATTATAGTTCACCAAGACAGGTATAAATGATTAGTAACAAACAATCAACGCGTTTCGAGGCGAAAACATGCGTAGACAGTATACAGGTGTTATAATGTGTATGAAGACAGAGTGCTGTCAGTATGCGTGAAAAAGATTTGTGGGGCGTAGCCAGATTTTCCACGTGTGATGCTGTTGCTCATGCCGACTTGAAGCTTTATAGCATGGCCATGTATTATTGTCTACGTGTATACTTAACACCTTGTATAAGGTACATGACCACATTTATAGATCATCATGCAGTTTCAGCCGTGGCAAATTGCAAATTATGCCCCGAAATGTATTGCCATGCCAATGGAATGGTATAGCCTGTATTGTTCGAGGTGCCCAAGGCAGGGGTGCGGTGCTACCGGGGAGAGGGGATATGTCTGGGTGCTGAGCTGATGGACTATATAACGGTATACTATGAATGTCCAGTAGCTTAACATCTATGAAGAATAGACACAGAGTAATTGTGGTAAGATGTATGAAAGGGTTGAATGCAATAACATTAAAATCTATTTCGCAACGGCTGTGAATAATGTGAAGACGACATGCTGATATAGGCCCGGAGGCAATTGGCGGAGCTCTACCAAAACCGCACCAGGACCAAACGCCAAAAGAACGAAACAATTCATAGATATAAAAGAAATTCACAAAAAGTTCTGGAATGAAGAACGTCTAACTGTTGTTCTGAGTTTTGATAGAAGTAGCTTTCAAGGTGTGCTTGAATGAAGAAAGGCATACATCTAACGATAGGATGGAGTGTATAGAGCATGACTGCTATTATCATTTTGATCCATCAACAGCTAAAGTATACCAGCCAAGATTAGCTATTTGTCTCTGTTGTTAGAACAATGTTGGACACTGTTAAGCGCCCTAATCTTCCTATTGGCCAAGGCAGACCTAGCTGACCGGTGACCACCCACTAAGACAGATATTTACGTCATCTTCGATCTTGACAATGCAAATATATCATATAGATTTTTGCGATTTATAAAGGCGTATTTCAGTTTTCACTTGAGATAGATTGTTATGTTCTTCACTGTTGTAGGTCTTCTGTTTATATGAATATAACTTCACTGTCTTATTGACTGTTTTTGAAAGATCCCACATCTCAAAACTTCATTTCTATTTTCAGGATATGACGATTATCTGGTACAGCGTATACTTAAAACATATTTATCAAATATCATCAAACATTTGATGCTCTGTTGTGTTTGAGTGTTGTGCAGAGTTGTTGTTGATATTTTATAGAAGAATTGATATACAGATCGTAGAGTATAGATATTTTGGAAATAACATTCACATACATATGTAATAAATTCTATATCAGGTACAATATTATCATAGACCAAAGTATTACTCAATCACGCTCAAAATCAATGCTGGAAAATAGTTTTCTCGTGTTAACTAATTATCATCAATTTTTTGAATTGTCATATGAAAGTCCGTGCCAGATGGTTAACGTACTTCTTAGCTATTTTCTGGACAAATAGTAACACATGCAGTGTGACTTTTAATGTTTATAAATATGAAAGTAATTTGTCTTGGAAGTAAATTTGAAAAATTAAAAATATTTTTGAATTCAAATTACAGAAGTGGCGAATATCATAGTTTGACCAAAACGTTTACTTCGAATTTTCTTGTATATAACTCATCAAAGCCATAACTATAATATATTTTGTACTCTATACTTTGTTAATTACGTTTTTAATACGTATTTTATACATTGTTGAAATAAGTGAATCACTTTTATTCAATTCATGAACATTGCAGTGAGATTTGTTGATCAGTTGGGAGCGCTTCGAACCTTAATTCAGGATCGATTTGGGGGGTTTTATTCCCAGTGGTCACCGATTCTGACTTGGCTATTCGCGATTCCCTCAGTATTCCAAGTGAATAGTGGAATGATTATCTACCACCAGGCCATCTCCTATTCTTTCTCATATCTGCACTACACGTTGATATATATTTGTATCCACGAAAAAGGAAAGGATCGATTGGCCGTCCTCCCTATGCCACACCACTAGCGCTCGTGTGGTTCGCTTCTTTATCTTTCGCAAATACGAATATTTTCTCCACGTTAGTAATACAGAGATCAAAGCATGTTCTGAAAATGATCGTTTCAATTTATTTATTTTTATTGTATGTTTGTACGTTTTTTCTGCGTATATATTTTTGAAAAGTTTGTATCAAGAATGCATGGGAGTCGATTTAGTGAGATATCTTTTTTTGTGTGATAACCTTTGAACAGTATGAGGTATCAAAATTCTAACACGGTTATTTTTGATACCTTGAAGACGCCATAAAATGTAACTTTATATGCCGCATAATTGTCAAGCGTCATAATTTGTCGGCTGAAAAAACTTTTTCTAGCCGTATACGCCTGACAATTATGCGCCATGAGTTGAATTGTTATAACTTATAGTACCATCCTGAAAGTATTATAGGTATTTGTCTTTCCTTTGTGTTAGAATTTGAATATATTATACCGTTTAAAAGTTATCACGAAAACTGATATTTCACTAAATCAACTCCCAAACATACTGTATTCCTAGGGAATATATTCTCTTTACCTTCATTTAACCTTTCAAGATAAACTCAAAAACTATCTTATGTTACATATTCAAGATAGCGAGAGTATATTATGTTAATATTATGTTAATAATTATGTTATTGTGTATAATTATGTTATTATATTAATATTCAATATAACGAGATTAAGGCCCAGTATTACCAAGTCCAGTTAGTATTTATCTGAGAGTTGGTGAAAACAAATACCACAGGTAACCATGGTGATAACAAGTTTGAACAGTCAGATAAAGGCTAACTAGACTTGGCAATACCGGGCCTAAATGGTATATTAGTAAACATATAATTCGAACACTACTTTTTGGATGCACAAACGTATAATTATTTCACATTGTACGTGGTTAATTTTGAAATAAATCCCTAATAAAACAACACAAAAATGCCTTAGGATAATCACTTCAGTTATAATGTAGACTGAGATCATTCGCAATCCCACAGGTGTGCTTGTGTTATTAGGGTTTCGATCCATGGTATCGAATAACCCTGATGGCTGAGACGTTTTCCCCCTCAAGGTGTTATTATAATGCGCCTCAAAACTATACTGCAATGTATAATTATACTGAAGCCTCTGATGGCTAAGCTTGGGGATTATATACTGACCAAGATTCAAGTCTGTGATGCGAAGGATTTGTTTTATTTCATGTATAACTCTTATGTCACTATGAAAGTAGGTATTTACAGTGAATTAAACACACACACACTCATACAAACAATCACACATAGCACAGTTATTTGTACCAGTCTATCGTCTGAAGCACCATTCACAACAGGAATTAGCAACATCTTTGAGAGTACAGTTTGTCCAATGAACAATGGCCTGTTACCAACACCCCGCAGTAACTGTAATGAATTGTCCTTAAAAGTACGATTTCAACGCCAAATGTAACTCTTAATTTGTTATCGAGTTGTACACGTGGGCCAATCATATTTTAGTATACGAGTGCAGGCGTGCCACGTGTTGATTTCGCCTGGTAGTTTGAATCTAGCTTTTGATATTATCAAGGAATGCATCTCATTGACTGTTTTTTTACTGTTGAATTGTTGTTATGAATAATTATGAAAATTTACTTCTACTCTTGAAGTGAAGTTTACTTCAAATTCTTGTTGTCTTGATCATCATTCTAGTAATTAATTCTTCAAAATTCATTGTTTTTTCATACACAAATGATTTAAGCATAAATCTCTATCAATCATAATGTTTTCAACGTTATTCTTATTGATGTTGATTTGTTTTATTGTGGTCACATCATAATGATATTAGTTCAAAATGTACTGTTCTCATTATTGAATGAGTTATTATTGTGATTAATTATTCTTTTGGGTGTGAGATCGCCCTTGCAATGCTCCTTCCGAACGATCCTACCTTATCATCCTTGGCCCTACTTTGAGCAAAAATGATTTTCCATCAAGTTTAAATGTGAAAAAAAGATGTGTGTCATCTAGAGAAATCACCACGCATATTCCATCACCACGCAAAGTTGACTGAGTTCCATTATGTGGGGCATCTATATCGGTATTGGGTGTAAATGACTGGTTTGTAATGGGCATACTATTTAATATTCGATACATTTTTAGAAATACAGCTGTACATTATGATTACGAGATACGAATAGCGAAATAAGTATTTCAATGATTTAAGATAGTATGATTGATCAACTTATGTGGAAGTGCCATTCAATGACCCGGCACTTCCACCTTGTAATAACCATCACAATTCAAAGTAACTTTTTTTTTTTTTAATAACATCGAAACTTGATACAAAACCATTGTTCCCCAATTAAGGCTATGGATGAAAGTAACTTGAAGGTAAAATAATCCAATGATTTAAAATTTTCGTCCGATTAAGTCGCAATTAGTATTTGATAATTGCGACTTAAGTAGAAAATGACGGTAGAATAAATTTTTGTGATTTGTCACATTTGATTTTTGTGTGTAATGGATTATAGAAGTATCAGGCCTGTATTGCTCATGTTGAAAGTTTCTTACATAATAATTACTCATACATTTAATTATATTTGTATTCGTAGAATTAAACACTTTATTTAAAAAAAAATGGTAATCTGAACGATGATTTTCAGAAAATGTTTTGGGTGCAATGAGCCTTGAATATAAGTTGAGGGATGTCATCATTTATGACCTCAAAATATATGATTTTATGATGACTTGAGCATAAAACAGGCTTCATGTCACCGAAGTGCAAGCTCATCAGGTGCAGTTCAATGATGATGATACGCACGTGTACCAAGTTTTATTGAAATCCATTGTAAACTATTGATTTATAGAGGACATAAAGTCAATCAATTTACGTCTCATTTTGAGATGTAAACAACACATTTGTGTAACAAAATGTGTTGTTTACATCCAATAGTCAAGACACCCGTCTGCGTACCGCGAAACATTTCAATCACACAGTTTTCAATGAGAAATAAAAATATACATTATTACTACATTAATACAATACATTAATACGTTAATGATATACAATAATTAAGACATTACATTAATATACTCTGATACATGTTGGTGCTATATCACTTGTTAGTGCTGTAGTGCAGTTATTTCTATAGGCTATACCTATAATTTTAGAAAAGATTAATGAAGAATGTTGAAAAGATTAAGAAGATTAATTTAGGAATTAGGATGAAGATGCTAGAAGATTAGTCAATCTGATTGGTTATGGGGAAGGAAGATATATAAAATTCGTTAGTTGACAAATTTATTGTTCTTACAAATAAATCGGTCGAGTGTGTTATAGTGAGCTGAAGTAGCATTGCATTTTTATTTTGTAATTGTATCATATTTTGTAACGTTAAATAAATTACCTTCACTAATACGTGTTAGTGCTATATCACGTGTCAGAACTGTAGTGCAGTCAGTTCAATAGGCACGTGTTATGGTAGAAGATGAATTAATTTTTCATAAAGTGGAATTGCAAGATTGATATTGTGAATTAGTTTGTCTTTATGAAGTTCAATTACCGTTTAATTCGTTATCACCAGACAAAGTGGCGCTTATGTGAAGCAAACCTATGAATTGTCGCAAATTCAAGTCGCCCGATTGGACACGTAGTACATGAAAGTTCACCAATGAATTTGAGGCTGTAGGCTACATTTTGTAACACCCGCATCGCTTGCTACGGCGATACATGAATTCAATATTTGAACTTGATGGTTTTATCCATAGTAACCAAACTGGACTGTTTGGAAACTGAATGACTCTGATAGTGCACGACTTGTTATTGTTGTTAAGTCAAGATCTGCATCTTTCCTCGATTGACTTATTGCAGTTAGTTCTGTCCGTCACTATTCAGGAGATTCAATTATTGTGCTTTGGGATGGTTGTGCTTTATCACTTATTAATTATTCATGTTTTGTTTTTCATTTACTAATCGCTGTACTTGAAGAAGCTTTGGTTTGCTTAAAACGACACCACCAAAAGCCAAGTTATTTCAGGGTGCGAATGGGCATTCTAGCAGATTATATAGATGAATAGGCCCTACCACAAATAACCTATAGCTGTTGTTGAAAAAACAGATGACATTGGACGTAAAGACCAATCTAGATTTTTTTTTATTCCCAGTTACCGTACATAAATTGGGCGCCAATCAATCCTGGGTAAATCAATAAGATTGTGGAACCAGCTCCCAAAAGATGCAATAGAAAAGACTGAAGATATAGCTGACTTTAATCAGATTTTGGCTTATTAGCCCACAGTATTAAATAATTCAGTTATGCATAATTGTTTGAAATAAGTTGATGTACAATGCATACCAAAGATTATACAACAACCTAGGAGAGCTGTTATATCCTAAAGTTGTACAAATACAAATATATAAATGAATAAATAAATAAAAACTCATGCTTCAAGTAGGACTAAAACCCAGACTTGAATGCAGTTTCAATGGAAGTGCTTTGGTCAACAAAGGGGGAGACACTGCATTTTGATGGCACAGTTTCCTGACCGGTAATCACTCACTCTATAGTGTATGCATGGTCCGTTCCCATTCATTCGCGTTTTTAGGTACCGTTATGCAAATTAGCCATCGATATTTCATTCGTGTTATGCGCCTATTTACATTTGTTAAACTAAATATGGGGAGTGTAAATATTATTATGAGAGTTTAGTCATAATTATTTGGACGGATGGTAGGTGAACTAGAGTTGTGAATAAATGTTCGGATCTATATTCTTTTGTCACTGTTTTTTTTTTTGAGAAGTACTGTGATGGATATTGCTCTGAAGCGTCACTCACCGGGGCTCGATCTTCGTCATAGTTGATCATCCTCACAGATATTTTTCGTGGTTTTCTGCCGCTCGAGTACATATTGTGCACATTGACTCCATATTATTCAATTACAGATTACTACTGCTTCCTTTCCACTGTCCCAAACACGTAATAGAAAAAACTTTCCATCTCAGTTTACCATCATCTCATTCATCAGTGGACGAGTGAGTCGTAATAACCTGATGTAGATAATTAATAATCCACATATTTGAGAAGCATTATATCAATATCATGACTGAGACGTGTGGCCGAGTGGTTAATATGCTGAACCGTCACTCAGGAGACCGGGGTTCGATTTCCGCCATGGTTGACCATTCCGACAGTTTTTTTTGTGGTTTCCCTCGGTCGTTCAGGTCAATACTGAGATGGTTCCTTAACAACAGGCCACGACCGACTCCTTCCCATCAACCAAAAACACGTAATTGAATAACAATCATCTTATCATCCCATATATCATTCAACGACGCAAACAGATTGTAGTCATCAGTAGAGTGCGTCGTTAAAACTCAATATGTAAATTAATATCATGTATCTAATAATCCGTGAATATTTTGTCACTTTTCATTCAATATCATCTTTTCAATTGACCATTGTAGATCGTCCGCCTTCGTGATGTCACAAAATATAAAAACCAATCAAGTGGACAGAGGAGCAGGGAAAGTAGGGAAATAACCAATCAAGATATCTAAAATTTCCCCTGCTTCGTATAAGTCACACCCATCTACAATGGTTAATTACGTGTAGCCAAAATGCCCTCATGTTTCGTTCATTCAACTATTTTTACTATAACCATATTCAACTCGACGATTCTGACTGTCCTATATTGGAAATGAGTAACCAGTATTTGAGTTTTATTTTCGTGTATCATTTATTTTCATATGTATATATATAAAAAATCAGTGAGTAAATATCATACAGTTTCAACTTGGGATACCATTAGCGTCGTTTATCTATCCGCATACGCTTACTGTGACAATTCGTTTTCCGATGTTATTATTGATTTCTTATTTGAATATATATATAATCCATTATATAATAAAAAACTATAACCCACTTTAATTTCTTCTTTATTCTTTTTTTCATGGCCAACCTGAAGTAATTGATTAAAAATGAATTCAATATTTTGAGTAGCATGTTTACAACGCTTCAACGCGTTCGCGCTCAATAATCGAAAACTCGAATGTTTGGACGTCGACTCAAGAGCAAGTAAGCACACCACTGACAGATTGAACTTGTATTATAATAGCATCAAGGACTGGTAAATCACGAGTCGCACATTGTTTAAGGTCTGGTCGGTTGCTCGTGAACTCTCTTTGTATAACCGTCTGGGGTCTGAAAAACAAGGCGTACTGAAAATAAAGAAAGCGTTTTATATACACCCGACTGGAAAACTCGTGCAATACAACCATGATATCTGCATTCACATTTGGCATGCGCAGTTTTCTATAGCTTGTTTCATTGCATTTCATTTGATACAAACACTAAAGGAACGAATGGACCATGACGTCATACAGTTTATATTATAAGATGATACAAGAACAAGAGGAATAAGCGTTTAGCGAGATTGTTTTTTTTTGTTTTGCTAGATTTTTGTTACCCGTTTTCGATAAGTTGAAGGTCGATGATGTGAATAAAGATTTGCAGCTTCTTCAGATAGTCTCTTCATATAACTACTAGTTCCAACCTTCCAGTAACGATTACTTGGGGTGTTTGAAACTATAACGTGTAGACGTATACTATAAAAAGAATAAAAGAGAGATTATCGTGATGTGAGATTCATTGGTCGACAATTATAATGAAACATTTTTTTTCTTCGTGTTGTTGTTCAAATTTGTATATAGGCTATAGATACCTATAAAGTTTTTGGGTTGCCATCTCATCTTAGCTCGTTTAGCCAAAAGGGTTCATGTCTGGTGTAATAATAGGTTTTTGTATTTCTCACCAACGTTTTCCATAACTTATTCCCTAATAACCTAGATTTTGACGGAATCATTCAGATGGATTTACATTTTACTCTAACCTTGGTGCATTCAACAATATCAGCAAACGTGGCCAAATATAAGTTAAGGTTAGTTATACAAGGTTATATCACTTTGATTATAGCTATCGGTAATCTAAGCAATAACTATGGCCTAATCCAATTTTCAGGGTAGGTTTTCAGGTAGATGTGAGGCTTATATATATAAATATATATATATATATATATATATATATATATATATATATATACATATATATAAATATATATATATATATATATATATATATATATGTATATATATATATATATATATATATATATATATATATATATATATATAATATATATCTGTATATATATATATATATATATATATATATATATATATATATGAAATATATATTTATATATATATATATATATATATATATATATATATATAAATATATATATATATATATATATATACTATATATATATATATATATATATATATATATATATATATATATATATGTATATATATATATATATATATATATATATATATATATATATATATAATATATTATGTATATCTATATCTATATCTATATCTGTATCTATATCTATATCTATATCTTTCTCTCTCTCTCTCTCTCCATATATATATATATATATATGGCCTATTTTTGATTTAAGGGTTATATTTTCGAATATATGAAAATTGAATACTATTAGCTCAACAAGCACTTACGCGTACTTAAACGCACTTACACCACGTAACGCACTTGCAGGATATCAAACGTTTCCGTACATTAAATTGCACCACATTTTTGGTTGGTTTTTCTACTAGTTGTATAACTCCATCAATTAATTTGTCATCACTATTGATTTTGTTTTTCGTACCATTTATTGCTTCATTTTATAAATTTTCAATCATAACATCATCTGATAAAGTATATCTTTAGCCATTTTCTGGTGTGACAGCGATGGATTACATCCTGGATCTTATTTCCCCCGGTAAACTAACACTACAGACCACATACCTCGAGGTAAACAAGCTTTAAGAAATAGTTTGGCTCCTCACTTGTAATCAAGTTTTAGCGTGCGAATACCATCCCAGGAATTCAATATTCCTTTCAATAAAGAAGCATAAGAAGGGATATATCAGGGTGGTGTACCCTCCACTCCAAAATCATCTTTTTGGTTATTGGGAGATACTTAAACACAAGGGATGGTTTACCTCCTATTTTCCTGGAACTGAAAAGACGATTTATAAGTACACAGCTAGCTCATTTCTATCAAATAAAATCTCCATCAAATAGATTGAATCTATTCATCTTCATTGAAAGAGACTATACATATAACTGAAAAAAAATATATATATATAAAAAATAAAATATAAAATATAAAATAAAAAATAAAAAATATGAAATAATATAAAAATAATATAAACTAAATAAAAAAATGAATAAATAGTAAATAAATAATATAATTATATAAATAACATAAAATATAATTCTTGGGTAGACACTGCGTAAATCAACCCTATAGGGTTGCGTGTATTTCCCATATAAGATCCCTGGAAAGCGTACATTAGGAATTAATTGACAGGGTGAGTGTTAAAGTACTAAGACTGGAATACTGTGAAGTACACGGTCCCAGCTACACCGACTTTCTTCTCCATTCTTTTCGACCTTCGCTCTTTTCTTCAATTCCTTACTAGTCAAGTGCTTATTACCATGGCATTCATTATGTTACGTTACATATTAGCTTAAGCACTACCGCTTAGACCTGTATTGTCCCTTGCCATAAAAATGTATTTATTCAATATATTAGAGTTCATACATGAGTCTTATTATATGCTTATTTACCGCGGTTCGCGCACGTACTTTATTATGAGCTTATTTTAAAATAGAAAAGTTGATAAGAATTTGAAAAGAAATATTGTTTCTCATTCTCAACACTGTGATGCGAATATTTAAAGAATGCTAACGTGGAGTATTATGATTATATTTGCATATTCATATTATATTTGCATATTATATGCATATCATATTATTATTTGCAATATAGAAAAAAAGCAAAGTATTATTCATCACCATCGATGATATAATAATGAGTTTTTTTTAAATCAATTATTCTTCATTTCAGAACAAAATACTATAAGTAATGATGAATATTATTTACAAAAGTTATATATATATATATATTTTATTTTCAAATTTCTTTCATTTCTAATTACTTTTTCTTACAAAGTTAGGTAATTCCAATTCACAAGTGCACAACATATCGACTTGATTTTGCCAGTCACAAGTTCTCTTCATATATATATATATATATATATATATATATATATATATATATATTTATTTAATTTTTTTTATTTTATTTAATCCAAAGATTTGTACATGGCACAAATATAGGAAGTATAAAAACTAACAACTAGATATAAAAATGAGTAGTATATATATATATATATATATATAAATATATATTTAAATGATGATACTCCGATTGTTGAATGAATTGATGAATAGTTAATATGATTATTATTTAATTCAATTATCAATTATTCATTCGATGATAATTCATTCTACTATTGAATATGATATATTCAGTCATTCATAACGGCGATACGAATTCTATATAGTGCCACACATAACCACATCTATGTGAAGCAACAAATATAAATACTATGAACGCTAAAAAAGAAAATTGAACGCTTTATCTTCTGTACTTGCATGGTTATATAAATTCGTTGGATGATATAATATAAATGTCCAAGCTTACTGAAATCAGTGGTACATAATTGTGTTCAGCAGGTATATTTGAGATGTATTCCATGAATACTTTGTGTGAGAATATAATATTGTTTTATATAATCCAATATAACATTTGCTATACATTTTCACGATTGATGAGACGTGGATAATTATAAGCCTACTATTGTGTGAATTATATTATTACATGGCAATACTATGTTAGTTATTGGTTAGATTGGTTCAGTTTTAAGTTATATTGAAATAGTTTAGATCACCTCAGATTCAAGAGGGCAGGTAGATGGGTGTAGGCTTAGGGTGGATTTAGGACACTTCGGTCAGTTTAAATTTTAATTCATACTACCCTACGTATACGTTTATACGAATACGTAGTGTACGCCCGTGTGTTACCCATCATGTGTAAGAGTCTTCAATGAATCAATCTTCAGTTTCAGAACAATTTAATTTGGATAGTGATATGCCTAATGTGTTCTTGAGTGCGTGTTATTTTGAACAATAAATTCGAAATGTTTGTATGTATATTTCTTCCTATTTGATTTTTCACTTGGAGTCCTGATGATGGAATTCAATATGGAACACTGGAATGTACTCAAAAGTTAAGTTACACACAACAAAATATAAATACCAATAAAATCTCAATTAGCTCATAAGAAAGATGAACAAATTATGGTTGTATAGAAACAAAATTAATCACAAAAAATTGCATGTATTTTGGACTTGAATGAAGTTTTGTATTCGATGGCTAAAGTTTCATTAACTGAAGTCTCATGATTTCATTTTTAAAATCCAACTGCGCCAATATATCTGCTCAATCAGAATGCGGAAGGCATAATTACATATCTAAAAAATAATTGCATATTTACAATATAATGATACATCACTTGCCTGAGTTTCGTTTTAGCGATGTTTATATACTATAAACTTAATTATATAGACCGTGAGCAGCGGAAATATTATTGAAAAAATACATGTAATGAATGAACTATTAATCAATACAACCAAATAAATCAGCAACTTTAATCGACGCTACCGGTTTTCTTTCCTTCATCAACAAGAAAGCTGTTGGTAAAATTCCGATCTCCACCCATCTATCTTATTTATTGGCTCGTAATAATTAACTTCAAATTAAGAGATGTAAAAAGGAAGTATATTTAACAGAAAAGTCCCGAATATATAATCGATATGACGTACGAAACTGAAAAAACTAGTTGTTTGCGCATTTAATGGAGATACGATACGATACCTTGATCACTTTCATGGCCTATCATTATCTCATCATCCTAGATTTATCTACCTCATTCCATATGCAATCATCGTTTTGAATACGATTTTCCTCAGTCTCTCGACATGTTTTGTGAATGCCATTCTATTTCTATCGTAAATTAATGTAATCGTAAAACCTCATGGGAACATCTTTCAGTGTGTCTGTATGTGTATGAGTGTGTGTGTGTGTTTATAAAAACATGTGAATGTGTTCAATATTTCCACGTCACTAATTAATGACGTCACATCAGAGCGTCTAAAAGAGTTGAACGTAACCTCGGTAGGCGTCAACCTTGACCGTCGTGACATCATAATGATTCTAGACATGAACGATGATGCGATGTTTTCAGACTAATTACCTTACCACCGTACTTTTTCACGGCTCTCACCAAGTCGTTCTTTCATGAAACTGTCTGTTCCTTTTTGACCAATACTTATAATAATATACTTACCAACTTCGTGTACGAACAGTAGGTGGTTCCGATTGTTCGTCTCTCCATCGTTTAGAATTAACGGTTGGAGGTGTTGGTCGTCGTGGAAGAAAGTATACAAACACTTACTTTTTTTTTTAGCTCGATGAGAATATCGAGATTATCATGTATCGATCATTTCGGTTCGATCAACAGTGATGTCGATTTACTCTGTACTTTTAATTCAATATTTTACTGTCTCATAAAATTATAATCTTTTCTTATCTAGTCAGCATTCTGCCACGTCTCAATAGTTTTACATGGTTTTACTCGTTTGCTTGAAAGGGATATAAATATAATGGTAAGAAACGTAATAGCTCAAGATGGCTAATAAACGCTCCTGATTCGTCCAACAGAAGCATAAAACAAGTAGCAACTGACGTTACTGATGGTTTCCTGTTTTAATCTATTCCCTCTTTCTTATGACATATCTGTATAAGACCACATTTCCAGGCGAACTGAGCATTTACCATCAAACATCGTCAATGTCTGTATGATGTAAGATCTTTGACCACTGTGATCACCGAGACGGCGTTCAGCAGTGGTGAAGATATGCCTGGAGAACCATCCTGAATAGATGGTATAGTTACCGAAAGTACGTGAGATGCTACAGTTATTTCTGCGTCTGTAGTTATGTAGATATTGCTTGCACTCATGTTTTAAGGACACATGCCGCCAGTGTCCTGCTTACTTTACGTGAATACGCCAAATGAATCAAGAACAAAATATTGATTGGTTTCGATCCACTCCTTCGATTGATTCATTAGATGAAAAATTACATTACAATCAATGTTTATGAGAATATTCATGGACAATAAAACGCATCTGAAAAATACAGTGTACAATGATGGGTATTTATTATATTATGAAGTTCACAAGTAAAAAGATAGGAATATAATATATATATATATATATATATATATATATATATATATATATATATATATATATATATATATATATATACATATTTTTTTTTTCATTATATCATCACACAAATACTATTATCAATATTCATTCATCCAGAACTATGCTTTTCATATCGATTGGAAAGCATTGTGCAATAAAACCCATAACGCACAATTTCTTTGAACGTTTAATAAAAAATTAGCACGTACGTAACACAATTATGAGAATGAAAATAATACAAATGATAGCATGAGTAACGGTTCATCAAATAAATGTATCGTTTCTTCTTAATTACCAAGTTGGACATTGCAATTAAAGCAATCTCAATATATTCCCCAAATTCTATAATAATCCTCCATACCGGTGTATAGTATTGGTGAATAATGTAGGAAACTGAAACCGAAAATACTGATGAGAGAGGTGATAATTATTGGTTCACACACATAATCACAGTGGAAGGGGAGGCAAACATAGAAGAGAAACAAGTGGTTAGTTCCAGTTACACCAATAACCACGGAGGAATGGGGAGGGAAGACTTATCATTGTGAAAGTTTTTAATTTACCCCAAACATAAAATCCTAAATATTACAAGATAATGTATGGAAACATCATATCAGCAATACTTTAGTCTTACTTTCAGAGTAAATGGTACGATGCAGCTTTTTCAAATTCAAATCGAATAATAAATAGACGCCATGCACAATATAAAAGTTTCAATTTCAAACTTCATGATTGAAATTCAGATACGTTATGAATTTGGGGAATTTCAAATTTGGCTGTCAATTTAATATGAAATATTTTTGTGTGAAATAAATCATCAACATTTATAGTTTCAATTTTCAAATGTAGTCAGGTGGTTCATTATCTTTAAAACAAAATTTTCTGAGAATTTCAAATAGATGTTGACCAAGGTTTTTCAGCCAATTTATGTGACGGTGTAAAATTGAAATTACTCGAAGTTGAAGTAGAATACATATTAAACAGAGTACAGAATGAATAATATTATCAGAAAGATTCTGGACTATATATAAAACACCATAATTTTTTTTTCATTCTTTCAATATCTTTCGCCTGATTAGTTACATGCCAATAGGTATTTTAAAAAGAATCGATTGATCTTGTTTTATCTAAGAGGTTCTCAAAAGTATCCAACTCCACTCCACCCACAAATGATTTAAATCGATAATATTAGTAGAAAATTGCTGGCGGCTAACCAGTATTTCGAACAGAAATAATCGAGAAGAGGGCTTATAAATACTTATCTCCCACCCCTGCTCAACACTATCCTATTAATATTCTAATATAGGAAGTTAGATTAGATTCGATGAAACAAAAAGACTTCCAATATGCATGAAACTATTAAGGCCTAGGCTCATGAGTCATGAGACCCAGGTCTAGGGCGGCAAATTCTCAAGAGGCGGCACATTTTTAAGGGGCGTCAGGCCCTCACAAATCCAATGATGAGTAAATAAATATTTAAAAAATCGTGAATTTTTCTATAATATAGGGCCTATATTCACGTTTTGAGATACCAACTATATAATGCACATAGAGCATTAAAAACCCGTTTAACCTAGCTGTTGGTGGGGTCGTTAAGCAAACAATAATAATAATAATAATCAGCATTACAAACAATGTTCTGTATTAATTGCTATACAGTTTTCTCCTAGTGTACATTATAGTCTTTGTAATTTGTTTGTCATTTAACACATTTTAATATTATTATATCAACATATTATTCAGTAACAATCAAAGTTTATAAAATGATCATTCTCATTGATAGGTCGTAATAATATAGCCCAACACAATAAATATAAATATGCTTCTGAATGAAAACCTAGTGCTCGTCATATGCGCTTGAGGGAAGGACGGGGTTGGGGGGGGGGGGGGGAGGGGGCAAACGAATTCGAGCCTAGGGGCGCGAAATATTTTGATACGGCCCTGACTTGTTCTTTGATTCAAGTACTATATTTTACTGAAGGATCATAACAAGGAGATAAGGGGTGTTTTGGATTGGGAGAAAAAAAGTCATTCCGTTTTTGTTCGAAAATAACCATTACTGTAGGCATTATGATTTTTCGTTACGTTGGCCGATTTCATACTGCATATATAAAAAATTAAAACTGTCATTTTGTCACCGATTTCGTTTGTCAACTAGTTTTGAAAACCTGAATCAATATTCTGCTCGTATCATCCCTAACAACATAATGTTAAATACAATGTTATTCAGCGCATAGTTTTTATGAACAATTTTTTCAAGCAAATGATTTAGCTAACATCCACAATTTCCAACGTTTCACTGCAAAAGCCTAAAATTGAAATAGTGGCAGCATTCTACATTATTTTTTTTTCAAAGGAGCTCATTCTGTAACTCATTTGACATAATCATTATATTATCGTGATAATTGTGATTATTGTAATTCTATTCTGATTTTTGTTTCTAATAATCGAAATGTGACATATCAATCATGATTGAATTGTGTAACTTGCGACGGTTGGATCAGCTAGTGACGCTCTGAACAGCCATTCACTAGCAAGCAGAGGTTCGATTCCCGCCATAGTTTAATTCACTAATTAATTGTGGCTTCCCTCAGTTGAGCAAGTCTGGTTATCACATCACTAACTGTGATTCAACCCATTCCACATATACAAGACAAACAAAGCTAACTTTTATACTCTTTATGAGATCATATAAAAAAGTAATGCGTTGTGAGGGACGTTTTGCCATCAGAAATCAAATAAGATTGATATATTCAACAACATTACAGACAAGCTCATCACACGGTGTGTGTGGAATGCGGTATGTGTAGGCCTACAAGAAATCCGAATCTCACACCTTATTATCTTCTACATTCTCAGAGGATGTAATGTTTAATGGGCTAGTTTTGTCAAATTTAATTTTTATGGTCGGTTTTGCTATCAGTGACTCGACTGCTTGAAGCATTTTCTTGAATTCAAATCATTTATGAATACCCTAGAGCATACCGAGAATCAGTGCTCCAATAAATAAAAAGTAGAACAATATAAACTCAATGTGTATTTTGGACATAATGTAGAATATAAAAAATACAAATCCTTGGATGCAACTTTTTAATCGTTCCTTTTCTCAGAACTCCATGAATAGATATGTATCGATTGCGGGAAGTGAATAGGAAAATATATGGATAATAGTCTTCATTTTTCATGATTTTTCCAGGTTCCCTGTTATTTTGGTCTAATTTTCTAACGTCACTGACCTCTTGACCTTTATCTTCCAATAGAGTCTAGCGTAATCAATACTACAATACTAACAATACTTGATTTGAATACTTTATTAGTCTCGTTGATGCATATACTCCATACTCATGAATTGCTTGTGAATTTCGTACGTCTTTCAGGAGATTCAAACCCACGTCTGCCTACTTTCAGTTTATAGCATCACTCTGTCACGCTCGAAGACACATATACCCGAGTAAACTAGACGACTCAATTATAAAAACAACATTAATTCGATGTCGGCTCGTGTAATTTAAATTATATTTTATTATTTCTCTTTTTTTTCAATTACAGTGCTAATTTTATTTTTATATTTTTTTCCACATAATATTTAAGAGAAAACAACAATACCGAATATAAGCCGGATACACTTTTGATTTCGTTTTCATTCAATGACAGTGAACTAGAACTTGTAGGTTTAACTTTCGGCCGTTTTCATGGGAAGTAATTCGGAACAATTGTTTTGGAGGAAATAGCTTCTACAACAAGTTACCTCATTTCAGATGAACTTCGTGAGGCTATCTGTGTTTCATACACATGTTGAGATCATACTCTAGAACAATCTAAAGGAGAAATTGAAAAATCTAAACGTCTCAAGACATATGATCAAAAATAGGATCAAAGACTTTTTAATTATACATGCTTTTTATACTATCGACAAATTCTGTGATGGCAAGTATCACCAATGTACCTTCTGTTCAATTACTTCATCATAATTACTTTAATATACATAATATGCTACATGTTTATACTCATTTCATTCATATTTTTATTGACGAATTTCTTATACCCGTAATGAGATATCTGTGAACATAAGAGTGAGTGTATGTTTATGTATCACTATGGAATAATAAACATCCAAGTTACTCGATACTCGAGCTGTCCAAGTGGCGCAACACATCTCACAATTATTATGTTCTGGATTCAGACATTTACTATTTGTTTACTCATTTTTTTCTCGTAAAAGTAGGCTGTGGATTTCGGCATGCGGAAGGTCGTTTACTAATTACTTTTGTCAGAAGAGTTCAAACAAATGTGTGTATTATCATGTGAAAATATCACTCGTTCTACAGTTATTCATGGAATAGAACAGCGATCAAGGAGTATATACATTAAATTAAGGAGAAATGTATAATAATTTTACGATCGCTTCGAGTTTTTAATATCTTATCATACTGAAATAAAACATTATCGCCTGCAAGCAGGATTACTTGAAGATGTAGCGGTTATGAGCGACGTTTAAAATGTTATTTCTACTATGATCAAAATCAAATTTTTCTACAGCCAGAATATATTTATTAATTATAATAATTCTAGATATTTCGATTCCAGATTCGTCGTAATAACGGTGTACGATTGAGTTATGGTTAATTGTTTCATGATGGATCATTATTATAATTGTACGCCTAATGATGAATATTATAGGATCAAGCTCCACACATTTCTAATGTGGTTTGGGTCTTATAAAAATCCTTGGGCTTAATGATGCTAAAATCACAATGATGGTATTCGATTCGAATCCTGCGGAAGACGTGCATTTTATTTGTAGGCTACATTCTATAACATCACATTCATACTAATTGGTAATAATATTCTTTTTTTTTCATGCTGCTTAATATTCTCACGAACATTCCAACAGCTATAGTTCTTATGGGGGTCAACAGTGAGTAGGTGATGATGAGACGATTAAATAATGATGAGTGAAAAGTCGTCTATGAAAACCCATGCCTGCAACGGGACTCGAACCCGAGTCCATCCGACTTTAGATTTCTTTCAAAGCAGTGGCTCAATTGTCCAAGCCAAACTGACTGCTAGAAATATTCAATAAATGATAGGTAATATCGATTTTAAGATATGTTCATCCATATGTCTCAGATATGTTTTGTCTGTAACTTGTTAAATATATCAACATATTGTTACGAGATAAACTATATAGGTCTATATGTAATTAGGTATCATGATTGAGAATAATCATGAATTTTGAATTCGAATTGATTTTTGTCATTGTTTTAACTGTATTGTGACCGTCACTGTAAAAGGTGACAGGAACATAAAAATGTATGCTTTAAGTACGAAAGCTATAGTCCATATTTGTCAAATGATTTGTATGAAGTGTTTAAATTGTATGAAGGGTTTGATAGGGTATCGAAAACATTTTTAATACACGCATATACATACAACCATACGGAAATGGGAATAATAATACAAATTCGATCATAGTAGTAGTCAGAATGTATTTTCAATAAAAATTGTGATGTACCGAATTATTCAGAAGCTATATATTTCTTTCAGGACATTTCACACATTGTTTTGATAAGTGTTCAACAATTACTCCCAAATTGCATGTTTTCCAATAGCAACATCAGTATTATTATTTTTTTACCCAACTTTTCCAGTTGTTCTAGATTCTAGTAACTAATACGAGAAAACGTACTGCTAACTAGCTCCAGCACTTTGTCGTCGAAAAACGAGGAACTAACTTATATTGGAATTCTAAAATGTCACAATCTTGTAACTGCACACATTTCAATAATCAATTTACGAAAGAGGCATTCCAGAATTTTAGTACGTGTTGTAGTTGAGGTTGCTCAAAAATAAAGTCTCGTTGTCCTGGTTTTGATAACAATAAAATCGTTCTCCATTCATTAAATGATATTCAGCTTAGAGTTGGAGGCTAGATACTTGGGTAGAGAGTGGCCAACTCCCGCACAAGATGCCATTTTTTGTCCAAATACTTTTTCTGAAAGTGTCGTAAACTTACCAGTCAATAAGACTTTCAACTGAAATTGTTTCCTAACCGATGTAATGTCGTCTAGCACACGTTCTCAAACATCTGATCTGAATTCTGGTCGAAAAATGGAATCCATGCGAGAGATATCTCACTAGTCAATAAAAAACTGTAACCAAGTTGGCCACTCTTTTCTCCAGTATTCAGCCTCTATAGTTAGAGTGTGCTTCTTCAACAAACTTTTTCGGAAAAATCACATGAGATATGCTGTGCTTGCCAGGCACAACTACTTCTCGTCATCTTAAAAATCCTCAAGCTTCACTCTCCATAAGCTCCATCCATATCTCCCTGTCTTCATATCACTCTTTGTCCTTCACATCCCACCTTATCAGTTATCAGTTCTTCCTATCTTATCATTAATATTCCTTTTCTTTCTTTCGACTGTTCCTATTTCAGACTCCTTCCTTCGTATTCTCTCACCTCCTATCTTTCTCATGTGTTCATACCACCGTAGTCAATCCCCTCATCATGTAGCTCAAACCCTTGACTTTCAATTTCCTCCTTGTTTTTTTACTGCTTTCTTTATCTTTTTTACTCACGCCCAATAAACCTTAAATACTCTTTGAAAATTAAATTTCTACACCTTGTAATATTCTCTTTTCAAATATTCAATCGGTCAAGTCACCGCCCCCGCAGGTAAGTGAATATATATTTTATATATATATATACCTTCCAGTAGTAGAGACACACCGAACTGCTTTGTATGAAACCGGACTAAACCATAATGGTGTTAAATTCTATAATCTATTACCAAGAGATATTCGCAGTGTCAACCGTATTCAGAATTTTAATAAGACTGTTAAACGTTATCTTGTAAACAAAGAACCATACTGTGTAAGCGATTTTTATACCAAACTGATTTAAACTTGTATCTCGTTATAAACACATTGTTTCGATATTTTGTTGACGAAACTTAACATTTACAATGTATACAGTGAATAAAAAATTATTATTATTATTATTATTATTATTATATATATATATATATATATATATATATATATATATATATATATGTATATATATATATATATATATATATATATATATATATATATATATATATATATATATATATCTATATTTTTTTTTCAAAAAAAAAAATGTTCACTTCCATCATAACTTCGAAGTACTAAAACATGAAAATGTACAGATTTTAAATGCAGTCAATGTAGAAAAGTTATGCATTCCATTTCATAAAATAAACCGAGTTCCATTCAATTCTTGTTGATTCCAGTGATTCAAGTTCTGAGTTATATTCTAAAATATTTGTGAAAAATCAATTTTTTGAGTGAGAGCCAATTTAATTTCCCATTTCTGACTCTGCGTGTAATCCAAACATTCAAATCACGAAAGATGGAAACATTTTCAAGGTATACTTGTTTATAACCGTTTATTTGTTTCTTGAAATAACTATATCTTCACGCATCTTTTCAGTTTTAATGACGCATCTTAGAATTCAAGGTGATTATCATCTTCTGTATAGTGATATATCGTTGAATATATTGAGCGTTGAGGACTAGTATATCTTCACTCACGTGTGTCCATACATCACACCATTACCAGTTCATGAAAGTTATATGAAGTTTGGCTAAATTCTTTGGAAAAATCATATTATCGCTATAAAAAAACTCGTTTTGAGAAATCCACATCCTACAGAACCTGTTATCCACCATTTTCTTCATATCGAATTGTATCCATATTGGTTATAAACTAAGATTCAAGCATTCAAGGAACCATACAATTGCTCGCTTTACCGAACATTTGTATTATTTCGAATCTTTATAGTCCTATAAAACTTAGTTGAAAGAATTATTTCAGATTTCAGTAGGCCTACATATAATTAACTTATAATCAAAAAAGGTGTGTTAGTAAAATATATTAGGTAATGACATTACTTGTAGTGGAATGGAAATTTATTTCGATCAGCTAGCTTATTTGATTTGGGAATAAATATGGGAAATCAACAGGGAGATTTATTTCTATTTTCCTTGATTATTTCAAGCTTTCTTGCTCACAATTTGTGTTTTTTCACTTTAATCACTGTTAATCACTTTTTAAGAGTAATTGCATATTTGTGATCGAGTGGTGAGTAGTACAGCAAAGAATTTGCAAGCAATTAAGTCGAATGAGAAATATTCTTTTGGCCTTCATGTAATCAATGTAATGTTTTTCATGTTGAAAATATTTTGTTATTCTCTTGATCATTATCATTTTTGAACGGTTTTAAACTAACGGGATTTTCTCAAAATTAAGGGTGTGAGCATTCCAAGCCAAGCCAACGAATATTATATTCCGAAATTAAACTCACGCTCAGTAACCATATAAACAACTAAAATGAGGTCGGTAAAAAGTAATCTGATGTAGCTGTGATGCCTACATTTAGGCTTATAAGCCTACATTTTTTTCACGTTTTGAAAAAGAAGAAATTGAGAAATGTTACGGAAATCAAATAATACAGAGCAGAGTTAATCGAAGATCAAGAGCTAAGCGAACACCTGTATCTTATTTCTTATACAAAAAGTAAATGCCGTATATCTGATATATTTATTGTGCGACAACATTATTCAAGAATTCACAAACAAATACGTCATTGATGTTAAGGTTCCTCTTTACGCAACATTAGCGTGACAACAGAAAAATTTCTTCAAGTTTTTTTATAATCATCAAATGTTTCCTTCACATATCACTCATTAATTATTAATCGTCTAACCGATTCATCCAAGGTCCATTGTGTTCGTTGAACACCGGTTTTCCTTTGGTCAGGTCAACATTTCGGCGAAACCAGCCCGTTGTTCGGTGAGTGTAAAGATGAGCAAAGTCGGACGATCCTATAGTCACCTTTACCTTTGTTCGAACTATTAGGAGCATTTTTGGATCGCATTGAAATCAATCGCAAACATTCTAGAATCTAGATCGTATTCGATTAGTCTATATCTAGAATAGGCGACAGTACTCAGAATGTACTTTTTTCTAGTTTTCTGTATCTTATTTTTGTGGTCAAGGTTTCAACGAAAGCAATTCCAATGAAGAAAATTCTTTGGAATCCGTTGATTCAGATTTTTTATGTACCAGAGTCTACATATTTTTGAGTATATGTCTGTTATTCACATCTATCATGACATCATTCATTCTAAATGTTGTCAACTGTATGTTGTGTCATTTAAATTTATATTAGTTACTTATAATACAAAAGAAAACATTTCAGATTTTTTTAAAGCAAGAAATCACAAATAAAAATGATGTTATGTTACTGGCTTCACCTTTTCTTCAGAAAGTTATACATTAATATCAAAGAGTACTATAACTTAAACGGAAACTTCAGATCTTCATTATCATTAAATTCACATGAGACAATTTCAATTTCAATCTGGAATTTTTATTTTAAAAAGATGAGCCTTCAACTTCCGTTCGTGTACGTAAATCTATGTATATTAGAAGAAATGCTCCGGCGTTCAACTTCATTGCGGTCATAGTTGATTGCTTTTCTTTGTTTTGTAAACTATCTATACAGCCACGTTGTCGGTTGTTGTTTGAAATAATGACGAGAGTTTGATAATATACTCACTTCCGTGTCATTAGGTTCTTGGCAATCTAATGATTGGTTCATTGGTGATGGAACCAAGTATACTATCCTCGTGGTCATCTCGATGCGTGATGCAGACGGCCTTGCCGAATTGAAGTTGCGCTAATCAAGTGAATTGTCCGCATCGACGTAACACTAAATAAACAATGACGGTTCAACAGTTGCATTCTGACCTCAACACTTGGTATTAGGTATCTTATAAGTGCAATTTCACCCTCTCTAAATAAGAAAGAAATACGCAACCTTGTCGGGTTACTTTAAAGTTAATGAGAGAGAAGAATCTTAAACGATATTTAATTTCAGTACTCGAAATAATATGATTTTGATGGAGATTTCAATGCCCGAAATGTGTTATATTACCACGTTATTTTATGGTACTAGACAATTGTTTCTAAATGATTGCTAGACCACGATAACATTAATTGACGTTTTGAAAAACGAGTGCACGAGTGAATAAAAAAATCAAATGATTGAATCGATTGGATGGAAAACGCTATAGTTGAGCATGAGCGTGGAAACACGCATTTTCTGCTCATTTGATTAGCACGTGGGCATATTCTCATTTTGCATGTTTTGCGATTTGTATATTGCTCTATATCCGTATATTTAATTTTTTTGGCACGTAGTATGGTATTTCAGAGATGAAATCTACAATCTCTGGGTGAAACTGGTTTTGATTCAAATTGAAATCTCATTGGTGGAAGGAGGATAGTTGTGAAATTAGTAATCACCTAACTGATTTTAACTGTAACAATTATATTGATCATTCATAAATATATTAATTGATCAATTGATTATTCATATTGATTAGATTATTATATTGACTGAATATTATGATATGATCATGAGCAAAAATGTTCATACAAAAAGTAGTAATGACGTGGTCTGCCCTCGCCTCGACGAGCCTTGTACCCTGCGCGACATCGCGGTGGCAAGTGCAAGAGCAATAGCAGTGGCAAATTTTTGGAAAGATAGTGTTTAACCGGACACGGAAAGTAGGCCTGAGTAGAAATAAATTGCAATGTGTGCAAATTGAATATATAAACAAATCTTTATTCATCTTCATTTATATTCATCTATATCGTAGATCGTATATGAAAACAACAGAACAAAAGTTTGAATTCATATATGAAGTTTATTTAACTATATCTACACACACTCTCTCTCTCTCTCTCTCTCTCTCTATATATATATATATATATATATATATATATATATATATATATATATATATATATATATGCTCAGTGGAGATAAAACAAGCGAATTAGCTACATTTACTTTCATTCAAAGATAGTGAACTGTGTAACCAAATTCTTTTTTTTTCAAAATAGTTACTTGACACGTTCGTGTTGCTCGTTCTAGAATATGGTACGTATTCTCTATTCCGTATTCCATATCCTAGTTCCATCCATCTGTTGAATATTCATAAGATCTTCAAGAGGTGTTGGACTATAATTATTGCTTTAATCACGGTTCTGCTCTATACAGCCTTCCATGTGCTTAGCACAAGCGTACTGAGACAGCGTCGTTGTTATAGGTGCAAGTATCTCATCTTATTTTCAAGTTCGTCGCACTGACTTTTCTTCATCTTTAGTGTTTCTAATTTATCGTGGAATGTCTCTCATCACCTACGTGTCTTCTCACTGTTATTATTATCACTCTTTTTTTTTCACTAACGGCCTTCGAAATTTTCGTTGTGGCCTTCATTACACCTTGATAAGGACTATTCTATTGAATACGTGATTGTAAGCATACACTTACGTAGTCGTCGGTCTGCTTGTGATGCTCTTATGAAATATACTCATCTCATTTATAACTTCTGGATAATTCTCACCTGAATTACGAGCAATGCCTATAATTAATATTACGGTAGAGTAGAGCCATCTTTGAGGTTTCGAAGAATTTTCTCATCACAAATAGAGAATAAATAACAGATATTAAGTTCCGAAAACAATTCGAGTGCATACTTCAAATTTCCAATTCCCCCGACATTTTTTTGATTTTTTTTTTGTAACTGTAGTATAGGTGTTTTCTCATGTCCCGGATATGTTGGAACTCGTCCAAGTTACCATTGGAATCAATTATTATTATGCTAAGTTCGATCATTAATATATACGTTCAGGTCAGATTCACACACAACGTCTTGTTGCAATAAAATAATGACCAACTTATTATTGATGAATAGATTCAAGATCAGCAAACAGAGCTTTGTATCATTTATATTGTAATTCTTTTAATACTGGTTCAATCAATTGAACTTTTGACCTGAGTAAAGCACCTCTCCAAAGCACCTCGTTAAAGCTTTAATGCTTGATTGCCCTTTGCTTCTTTCTACACGCCATAGAGCTGGCATTTGATAATAGTTCCCATCGGATGAGAGTTCTGTGATAGGACAGTGACGTGCAGATGATCAGATATCATACTCAATGCTGATATATCGACGTCAATGTAGAGGAGCATAGCACCTGGGATACCTTAGTGCAGGCGACGATAACCAGACTCGATAGCACTTCCCAACTGCATAAATACTTGCCAATAATGCAAATATAGCGTGAGATCGAAAAGCGTTTACTTTAAAGGAGGTGTGTAAAATGTACTTTATATAGAGAGAGTGTAGAATGTATTGATATGTTATTATACACTCTACACGTTCAATCTTAAATCGTTTTTAATGAGTTGTGACAGACTTCTGAGTATTCACTTTGCAAGTCTTCGTGCTTCGTCATTTGTATTTTACCTCATCAGAGACCCAAACCTAAATTTACACTGAAATTCACACTTTAATTTTGCATTTACATTTTTTACAATACGCAAATTCGTTCCGCTGTTTCGACATACAATAGATAGGTGATTAATTTGACGTTAATTGTCAATAAAATAAGACGAAGAGTTTATAAGGAGACAAACGAACATAAAAAGTAGACAAAATGAGAGGTGTTTGACCTGAAACTGTGTATAAGCGTCAACTTATTTCGTTCTTTTTCAAAGGCTTTGTTGTGTATCCAAGTTATACAAAACATGGAAATAAAAGTAAGAATGAATCGGATGCGATCGTTCTAAAAACAAAGTCGCATGAGAAGAAATAATAAAAGAATTTATTCAATTGTTGCTCCGTTGATAAGATTTACTATGACTTTTACACAATTTGTT
>OZ023332.1:29116717-29146717 GCA_964007535.1 Brachyptera risi | reverse complement strand
GTTACTTGGATCAATGTGGTCGGCGTTTACAAGAGAGCTCGATTCTCTCCGTGAATCACATCTCGTGCAGACCTTCATTGTATTTTGCTTGAGATGTAAGCAACAAATTTGCATTCCATTGACAAAAAAAATTATTTGTTAGCTTTAGGTAAAATCTGAAGTGATGTCATCCACGTAAGTGGTTAACACATTGTAAATGTTTGATCACTGCATCAAGGTTTCATTTCTCTGTTGCACAGTTTGTACTATTATTATTGTACATTCAAAGATCGCAATCATCAGTTCGAAGAGTAGTAATGAAGAAGGTTTTTTATGTAATTCATTTCTCAATTTGTAATTAATTGATTTTTAATGCCAAGTTTGACAGTTGAATATAATATATACGATATTAATTATAGTTAGTATTTTCTCTCTCTTCACACAGGATATTTTTAAGTTTCAGGATTTTTCGATTCGTAATAGCTTTGAGGCTGTAGCTGTTTTTCAACTTCATAGAGTTCTTGGAAGAAAAAAATTCATCCGCTAGGAATTTTTTAAACGTAGAATTATTTTTGAAGGTAATTTGTAAATAAATGTATGAATTCTATTATAATGAGAATATAAATACAATCCTGGCAGATGCATCATGTAAATGGGGTCTTCAATCTACTATGCTTCTCTGTCGCTTGGAGCCATTTGTATGTATACGGTGCGTGTCGAATGTAGAAAGAGGAATTTTTAAATGGAATATCAAGAAGTCCTAAACTATTAGACTAGACATATAATGTTTTGAATGTTATTAAAATATGAAATTATTATATTATGAATCATAATATTTATATAATTGAATATATTCAAAAACTACGATTTCAAGACGAGCGATTTTGTTCACGGATTTATATGGGGTTCTGTTAAAATTATTGTTAGGAAATGATCCACTATATTATTAAAAACAAAAAAAATACCCTAATGATTTGTCCACGAGATCAAACAGAAATTCGAATCGTTCCATGATATAGGTCTATATAATGTAATAAATACTCCAAAACGAAAAGAATGATATGTGAACAATGTACCCCAGTATATAAATACTTTGAACAAAAATGATAGCCTAATGCGGGAAGCAATATCTAGCAACAAATTCACGAAGTTTGAATGATACACTTGCAAGCAGAAAGTTGAGCAGAAGCAGTTTATCAGAGTTTTCTTTGTAATCAACATGCGTCAGTTCTGTACACACATAAATAGCTGCTTACTAAAATTGCGTACCATTTCTAGAAAACAATTATCATTAATCGATGGTAATGTGTACTAGTTATTTCCCATTCATTTCCGATTGTTGATATTTTATTGTCATGAGGTTTTATTTTTATTACACAATAATGTTTTATGCCAACTTATGTCTTCGTATTAGTATCACTGTGGTTCTTATTTCAGCAATAAGACATACCATTTTATTCACTCACATCTGTGCAAGTAGGCTACGTGTGCAATTGCACCTACACTCTATTCTACAGAAGTGCAAGATCATTTAAATGTCGATGTTCCAATGATAATAGTATTGAGCTTTCTTAATGTATGTCAACATTATAGTTTAGTTTATGTACACTGATAATTCCAGCTAGGCTTTACATAGGATATTATCTTTCAGTTCGTTATTGGCTATGTTGTGCGTGGCTTCGAGACTCGAAGTATTCGGCTGTAGTTTATTGTAATTGGCAAACAGTTTGGAGTCTCATGTTGAACATGCATGTTGCATGTTGGCGAGACGCGTTTCATCGAGACGTCGCGAATCCCATTATGGGTGGTGTTCCTTACGCTCTCCTCATCAGCCAAGTTTTACAGTCGTGGTTATTATATTTCTATCTGTGAGAGACTTTCTTATTAACGTTCACACTCAGCTTTGTTGATGCCGCATTTTGTATTCTTTAATAAACATGTATTAACAGCTTACTACTACGACTAAGCTCAGTCATTAGTAGAATTTGAGTATATGACCGTAACATCGACTATATATATAGGAGAACATAATGTGAGGGTTAGTTTTGAAATTAATTCTAATTCACTCTGGTATTTTTGAACTATAAAACTACATAGCGTGAGTGGCTTGTAAAACCTACGTAATCTGTTATATTACAAAAGTTTGCTATTGGTGACTAAATGCATGACGGGTATAGCGGGCTCTCCAAACTATCTTGGGCCGCTAGTCTATCGGGATCTGATTCGTTGACCATGCAGCCACTGTTTATCTGTATTGGTATTATTTCTCTCATTTGTGAAATCAAATAAAAAATTTATGTGAAATCATTTGTGGTACTTTAGATATTACAATAATAAACTTCAGAGATGAAAAATGGCACCTCCACATAGGAAAATTATTACAGACTGAAAATAACTGTTCCTTTCACCTATGGAATTTGATAATATTTGAAATCAAGAGTGATTTATGAAAATGTTACTTAGTTTAAGTATGAAATTTATTTCCCATCCTAATTCTAGTTGGTTTTCCAGCAGTTTGGTCTTGTTACGTGCAAGAATCGATGGTAATAAACGTCAAAGTGCACGGTATTTAACATTTAGCTTTCCACCCTTAAACTTCAAGGGTGAGTAAATCCTTCGCCTCAACTCGTCATGCACGTTTGGCTCAACCTCTTTAACTCAACGAAATGTCATGAATATATATCATATATATATATATATATATATATATATATATATATATATATATATATATATATATATATATGTATATATATATATACATATATATATGTATATATATATATATACATATATATATATGTATATATATATATATATACATATATATATATATATATATATATATATATATATATATATATATATATATTTATATATATATATATATATATATATATATACACACATATTTTTTCTATTTACCCTCCGACAATAAAAGGTAATGTGATAGAAAGATCATGGCATTCTTGAGTCGTGCTTTATTCGTAGATCACGAATATTCTGGTTTAAGGTATTCGAAGGTAGACGAATCACAGAAAAACGTTTTGTATGAAAATACGCCATTGTAAGGCAACAATAATGACGTTTTACTATTTGCTGATCAAATAATGGGAAGTATGTGTAGCGCTAGCGGAGAGGAACACGCTAAGATTATACAAAAGGGCAATGGCTGTCCTTCGACGTCCTTGACTCTCATTGGATGGAAATGAAACTCGTCATATCTGCCAATGTCTGATTCATCATTTTGCAATATACAAACTGATACAGGTTTTATATAAACATGCCTTCAGGGTTCCTTCATTTCGTAATGTGGGCGGGTTTTAATAAATTAAAACGAATACTTAGCTAATAGAGGGGAACTGTATTGTAAGACGATAGCCAACATAATATAATTGGTCTTAGTAATTCTCATCAAAAGAAATGCTTGGCGGATGTTGTACTTTTTTTTTGTAAATGGTAAAGAAAACAGAGTTTTCTTCTGCTCGTTTTGGCGTTGGGCTAGAGGAGAGGGAGAGAAGGGATGTAGTTACTGCCATCATTTGCATCGTAACGAGTTTAATTGAAGATTCATTTTAATTCGTGCGCTATTATCTTATTTCTTTCTGTTTTATTCGCGCGGACGACGCTGTTGAATGCCTCAGGTGAGAATCCTGGAGGATGCATCATATCCGGAATTAGCTTTTTCCTTCACCTTCAACTCGACCATGACAGGCTCTGAACGTCCTTGGCAACCTTCGTTCTGTTGTTGTTGATTTTTTTTCTGTATAACCTGGTTGATTTTTTGTTCGATTTTTTCTCTCTCTCTCCCATGATTCATATTCTTCTTCTCTTTTAATGGCAGATGTGCTTGTTTATTACCTCGCGATATCTCCAGGTTTCGTGGGCATGCAGATGATCATCCTTTGTCTCACTCCTTTGTCTGTGCAATGTTCGTATATGAGATGATAGTTAAGCTAATGACATAATTCATTCTTAGCGTCGTTCTCGTGAGGAATTATTTATTATGAAAAACGATTGATATTAAACGCCTGCGGTTATTAAAATTATCATATTGACATAATATTCTATTGCATCGATAGTTTTTATAATTGCTTAATTTATTCTTCGATGGATGAGTTAGTGCACGGGGACCACCTGTGTGGTGGAACCTGATGGAAACATTGTTATTGACCTCGTCTGGTCTTCAAGAAGCATGGACAATACGACTTTTGCATGGCAATACGTTGGAAGAATTAAAAAAAGTATGACTGTGTATCTCACATGAATTCTTTTCTTGTTTGTGAAAGACTGATCTCACCAAAGAAGCATTTTTTCGATGGTGCTGAGCGACTCAGCCAACAGCAAAAGTTACATGGGGATACGAGTGAGAATCGATAAAGAAACGATCACGTTCGAAAGAAGCGAAAGGAAGCTAAGGAGACCAGTACATATAAAAAAAAATTGGAATAATTTTATTTGATTTGTTGAAAATATAGATACATTTACACTCCCAATACCATCTCGTTGTTTAGGTCTCAAAAGAAATATTCCAATACCTTCCACACAATTGAGAACTTCAGTATCTATTTGAATATCCCAGTTCAAACATCATCGGTAAACCAATCTTGAATTTTAAAGCTCGTTATTCATAAATAGCATTTTTGTTCAGCTAGGTACACTTACCTCAGAACCTATTGGCGCAATTCCTATGAAATGTTCACTATACCTTTATTGATCTTGTATCTATATAGTATTCTAGGATCTTTCATATGATTCCAATAATAAGTATGTTATGTTCATGGCAATACTAGAAAAATGCTGTGAAAATGAACGTCAAAATTTACTTACAGTAAAAAAAATCATTATTCAATGTATATCAACACAATCGAAATTATCCTAGCATTTCATATGAATAATACTCTGAGGTATAAAATACGAAAAGATCATTTGAAAATATTGCCAGGATTCACCACAAAATATTCCCAAAGTTGATCAAATTGACATGTTGAATCTTCATGTATTGATCTCCTTAAAAAAACGTAGCTTATGCTTAACTCGAATCCATACTCGACGTGATGCCGTGATGAGAATTGTGACACGACGGACGTTTACAGAATCTTCTGCCTTAAGCAGACACTTGGCTTGAGATCAGTTTCTAAAGCAGAGCGTTAGTTGATTGAGTCACGGGGTAGGCTGCTGAAGAAGTGTTACCAACATCCCTTTAGTCAATCGAAGCAATTAGCATGGGTAACTTTGTTTTCATTAGAGCTAATTAAGGTTTCATTGAAAATGAACAAAGAAAAAGATTTTCTACAAGAGAAAATGACAGAAATTGTATATCCTCAAACCTCTATACTCCAAAAGTAAAACATACACACCTCGAATTCAATAATACAGTTGCATGCGTATTATTCTGTAGAACGTTCCAATTTTTATTGTTCATATGAAATAACTCTACCGATTATTTATTATTGTTGGTATTTTTACTCTTTCTAGCTTACAAAGCAAACATGATATAAAATAAATATTACACAACCACAGCATAACTACACATTATACAAATTATAATTGAAAGAAGTTCAAATGATATTGTGAATTGGATTATTGTGATCCTCGATATTTTCTTTCTCGAATAGTGTATTTTTTCCGATTTGTGTGAGAGGGCTTCCACAAAGAAGATTATACAGAGGATATGCTGCGAGAAAAAATTACGTAGCCACGTATATTTGCTCTTATGCATGTATACATGAAATATCTATGAGGTATGTAATTTCAACTGAAGATCAGATGCGTTTTGCAATATATAAGATAGTAGTGTGATTTGTACCGAAGTAACAGAACATTTTTGGTTTTTGATATATGTCTAGTTGTACAGCTCTGTTGGGAGGCTGTTGCCTTTCCATCGGTATAAGATGGCTCAAATCCAATATGCAATTGAGAATATATATAAATATATATATATATATATATATATATATATATATATATATATATATATATATATATACATATATTTATATATATATAAATATATATATATATATATATATATATATATATATATATATATATATATATATATATATGTATATATGTATATATGTATATATATATATATATATATATATATATATATATATATATATATATATATGTATATATATATATATACATATATATATATATATATATATATATATATATATATATATATATATATATATATATATATATATATATATATATATATATACATATATGAGAAAGAAATGTTGATTCGACGATCATAATGTATGAAAATAATAAATACTTCACGGTGAAACCGTATATATTTTAAATACATTTATTTATTTAAGAAACCTAACGTTTCAACTGGATTGCACCAGTCTTTCTCAAAGGACAGATACAGTCACAACTTTTGAGAGGATTGATCCTCTCAAAAGTCTGTGTGTGTTCTTTGAGAAAGACTGGTGCAATCCAGTTGAAACGTTAGGTTTCTTAAATAAATAAATTTATTTAAAATATATACGGTTTCACCCTGAAGTATTTATTATTTTCAAATATATATATATATATATATATATATATATATATATATATTCAATATATATTATATATATTATATATATAATATATATCATATATATTATATATATTATATATATGATTTTGCAGAACAATTTTTTATGTTTTCTTCTTGGATACTCTCAAGATACCAAATGAATGTTGATAGTACAGAGATAGTAATAAGAAATACGATATCAAATATTGTATTATACAAGATGATGATGTTTGAGATTTTTCACTCCAATGGTACCTCTTCATACATACGCAGATTATCTACTCACATATTCTATTATCGACATTCTATTTTATAGATACATATATATATATATATATATATATATATATATATATATATATATATATATATATATCTCTCTCTCTCTCTCTCTCTCTCTCTCTCTCTCTATATATATATATATATATATATATATATATATATATATATATATATATATATATATATATGTGTGTTTGTAATTGTGTATAGATAGTAAGAAACACAAACTTCTCATTATTAGACGAGCTTTAGCGAGGATTCAATTTGACATACTGAAAAAAATTGGTGTTCGTTTTTATGTTTTTTTTTTTTTTTTTTTTTTTTTTTTTTTGTTTTTATGTTTTTTTGTCGGTTCTCCACAGGTCAAACGGCTACAGCTATCAACTTCAAACTTTTTTTCGTCATGGTTCCTCATCTAACTTAGATCTGTATAGTTTTGTGGCATTATCGGGTGGTAACTTTTTTTTTTATGAATTTTAGAAATTTCAAAAATCCCCATTAGAATAACCCGGAGGAAAATACTTGAAAAATCAAAATTTTTCAAGACCTCTCAAATTTTCGCCGAATATAAAGGAAACTATTAAGCACATTTTGAGAGATTTTTCGCATCAATCGGATGAGAAATAACGAAGAAAACGCATTTATAAAGCATTTTCCCATCAATTTAGGCTATTACGGGAACCAATTAAATCTATAGCAACAAGTGTCACCAATTAATTCAAAACGATTGAAATGAATGAAGAGAAAGGCCGTGACATAACTTATTCTCGTAAGGTTTTTGAACGTTTGGAGTGATCCAAGGTCTGTAGATGTAGATTGGGTTGACAAATTATTTTTCATTCTAGATTTCTATACCCCTAAGCTCGTCTAACAACGCACATCCCGCGTTTTCCTAGTTTTATCAACAAATGATAAAACGTCATTATTGTTTCCTTACAATTTTTGTATTTTCATACAAAACGTCTTTATGAGATTTGTCTATATTCAATACGTTAGACCAGAATACCCATTACATATCACCTTTCCTATATTTTTATGAATATGTTGACGTCATTCACAATATATATATATATATATATATATATATATATATATATATATATATATATATATATATATATATATATATATATATATATATATCTTTAAAGATGAACAACAGAATAAGCGGGACGATAAAAGTCCACTTGTATATTTATTGCTCTTTCAATCTTCATGTCTTATATTTTCATATTTTATTGTTCACCTCATGTGAATATACCTTGCTTCGTGTGTGTTGGTGGAGAATGCATAATCCAAGTGACACTTGAATGTACTGAAAATATACTTCAAAGTTGATAATAAAACATCAAGCATACAGTTTGAGCTAGAAGATTCTATTTTATACATGCTTGTTCACAAATCGATAAAAGATATTTAAACGAAGCCAGCATAATCATATTTTGAAATGATTTTTTCTCAGAGGTGATTTCAACCAAAAATACGGTCCGATATCTGAATTTTTCGACACGAGTAGGGATCTCAATTATCGGTGTTTGACTTCAAAACCTCAGAATATTTAGGATTAAGCAGTATGACTTTTGAAATTCTAGTGTTTATATTTTAAACACAGGGACTGATGCATCGTGAACATCGATCTCTGTTTCGTTGAATGAAATAATTATACATTATTTAGACCCAGTAAAACCTTGTTCTATCATTTGATTACATCATTATAATAATTATTACGGACTCACATCTCGTTAGTATCCTATAAACAAATGAAGTTTATACTAAAGTGTATCTCCTCCCCTCCAATTAGATACCTGATACAAGAATACTTGAATTTCCATGCATATGAAAAAAATATTCAAATTAAGATGTGCGTTTTTAAATATATGAAAATGGAGGAGTTGGTTGATTGTAAGGAATTTTTATCTGAAATACAAACAGCCGATAAATGCTAGTAATCGATCAGCATTTTGCACGCGCCAAGTACTGTGGCTATTGTAAACTTCCCTGCAGGTATCACGCATCAATCTAAGGAAGGCGCCAGCAGATGACTTTTGACCCTGTCCTTTGACCTCACACCTAGATCAACAGAATCAAGCTATGCAAAGTATTTTAAGGGTATGCAGAGTTATTTTTGTGGTAAGAATATGCAACACGTATAGGATCGGGATATTGTTAAGCAAAGAGTTGCACATTTTGTTGAATTTTGAAATTTTCAGAATGATTGTTCCCAATTACGTATGTAACCAGGTGAATTCAGCTATACAAATGTAAATATGATGGCTCAGAAATGAATAATACGTTCATTGAAAAAAAACTTCTGATTAGATTTTTTTTCTCAATAGAACGAAAATAATTTCCTCAATTGAATAGAGCCAAAAGTGAATGAAAGGAATACTGCCGATGCAAAATGCCGATAATAAAATACGATGCCGATAATGAAATGATTCAATGTCATAAAAATGTCATCATTTAATAGAATAAAAAAAACAATATTGATTAAGATAATATATACCAAATACACTGACAAATGAAATTCTATTCGAAAATTCAAACGAGAACATTTAAAATGTGTTGAGAGAAATATTAATTCATTAATTTGGTAATTAATTCCAATATTTTACAAATGGTACAAGTTGTATAGGTTCCTCGTGTATTGCCATACTGTTGAATTGTTCTTGATAGCATTTGAAAAATAATATCTTGTCATTATATATGAATTGAAATAATGTACTTCAGTTCAAATATAAATAGTGTTATGATCATTGATCGAATCTAAAGTTTATCATTTGATGTAAAATATGTTATGTACTTACTAATTGATATTGAAGATATTTATATAAAGACGCATCGTAGTGATAACTAAGATCTATTGGCGTCGGATGAATGATTAATGGATTGCCAAGATGATGAAATGAAGATTTCTTAGGCAATGGAACGGATAGTGTCAAGGAAGCGATCGTGGCATATATTTTAGGAACCATTCCGGCATTTGCCTAGGCTACACAGGAAAACCACGAAAAAACTGTGAAGATGGATGGTGATGGTAATCGAACCAAGGCCAGATCTACAACTCACCCCTCAGTCATATGAGCAAGCGCGTTAGCACTGAGCTACTTGTGCCAGTTAATTGATTATTGCTATGAATATATGTGAATAATGATGGACAATTTTCACTATATTTTCAACAATGAAACAAATCACTCACTCTATTGATCCACATGTAGAATAATTCAACGTCTCAACGGTAGAATGAATAAGACTCATGGAATTGACATCTTTAATTTTGTAATGCTTATTCCAAATAATCACATCCATATAATTTATTCAAGCATGTAGATGTATAATATTATTATTGTTTATACCCGTGTCACATTCAACTAACGCACCGCGTTCGAAACCGAAGTCAGTTCGGGCGTGGGTTCGAGTCTCATATAAATGATGTGAATTGTAAATGTTTCTCTATCTCTTATCACCTCGTCGTTTCATTACCACCCGCTCATTCGTACCCCCACATAACCTCAGCAGTTACCGGGGTCGTTTAGGCACTATTAAAAACGTCAACTACTTCTTGCGGTACATTGGTCTACTCTTAAAACACCTCAGTCTTAACGATAGTTTTCAACATTGTATAAGGAACTGTCAAACGCTTCACATGAGAGATGCTAAATGAATAACTCTCTGGTGACTATTAATCTTTAACCCAAGGAATATTACAAGCGTTTTGAGTAGATTCTCACAAGATAACTGATGTCCGTAGTATTGTTAAACATAAAACGTAGATCTGAAACTAACGGTTGAAAACATTGACTTTTCACCTTCTATGTGGTAATGTTATCTATAGCGATAAAAACTTCGAGTACTGTTGGTACACTTTCCTCTCTCCAACAATCGGACAGCCATGTTCGTTCATTCTTTCTGCCTGAATTATCCATTAAAACCTATATAAGATTAAGACATTACTAACAAAATAAGACAATATTTTAATTTTAATAATGTAATTATCATTTATCATAATTATAAATATACAGAACCACTGTTATTCATGAAGCAGATTTTTATAGTCACGATTATTTAAGTTTTCAAATTGTGCAAATCACGTCGGACATGTATTTTTTTTTGGTAGATTAGGTTGGGCTATAGTTTCGATGAGATCATCTCTGTTAATAAAACACGTGGCTGGAAGAGAGGGTCTCCCGAGACCGGGGTAGATTCTTTATATTATTGTGCATTCTGAATTCGATGGAAAAAATGATTAATAATCCATGTATGACGACAAATGGCACACAAATCTGATGGAATAATGCCTATACTAATTGGTGATTGATTTTGAAAATATGCGCATGAATTTAACTCTATTAGTCATTAAATTCACTATTTAATCATGTATATTCGTAATTTCGTACTCTATATTTCCAATTGAAAATTCCTCTGAACGCATATGTTTATATGCCACCGTATCACATAAAAGCTTGTACACAATCTGTTTAGAATGTGAAACAGAACTTTTCATCATATTTTTTTTTTTTAATAACATCGAAACTTGATACAAAATCATTGTTCCCCAATTAAGGCTATGGATGAAAAGTAGTTTCATCATAGTGGACTGACATGTAGATATAGCGTTTTTCACTTAGATGAAGCTTCGATAATCGAAGAGCAATATTATTACATTTTACATCGGAATAAATCTTGAAATATATTTCATAACAATCCTGATGGACTTCACACGCTACATTACTGTACACATTTATAATAATCATAGATATGATAAAAGTTATTATTCAAAGACCATTTTGCATCATATCATAGACAAACGATTTCATGTATGAAGTTATTCAGTGAAAAAAATCAGAAGAATTGACATTCAGGTATATATATATATATATATATATATATATATATATATATATATATATATATATATATATATATATATATATATATATATATATATATAATTGCTTGTTAGTCTGTGTTTACGACTTTCAATCTAGCAAATTCAAGTACATTATATAGCGTGTTTAGATGTTATGATAATTTTCCGACTATCGATAAGTAAATAAAGCTCAGAAAGTAAATCTTTGGTATAATATGTTGTCTTGGAAGCTTCTGTTTCAATGATTACCAATCTTGAAGTACGATTAAAGTGGGTGGGAATGTACATTTTTCATTCTCTAACAATTCTTAGAGTACCGTTCGAATTTCATTGTATATATTGAAGTATTATGTTATTAAAATGATTTTAAATTATTTTTGTGATTGTACGTGATTACATGGAGCAAGATTTTTTTATAATTCATTTAATGATACATGAAGATTAGTTATTACCGGTATTGATCATATAACTTCTGACCCTTACAGCTTTATTGTTATCTTTTTGTTCATAGCATGAAAGTAGGAATTTCATCATGTCAAATGCATGAAAGAGTGTAGTGAAAATCATTTATAAATTGAATTCTTAATACAATACATCTAATTCCAATAATGCTATATATATGAGGTACTCTTTGAAATATATTTTCACATGGTTCACTGATGCATTGTACTGGTGACTAAGATTTATTGGAGTCAGAGAATAATGAACGAGATGACTTGAAGATGTGATGAAAGATTATTGTATTTAATGTTTTCGATAGTGAGAAATAGTGAGAAAGAGTCGGAGATGAACCACCCAGTTTATGACCAAAAGACAGAGATAAACCACGAAAAACCTCTGTAAGGATGGTTGACCATGGCGGAAATCAAGCTCAGGTCACCTGGATCAAGGTTCTGTGGGTGCTAGTCACTCGACCACCCGTCTCGAGAAATACATTTTCTCTAGGCATACATAATAAGATGGATTTGATCAACTTAAGATTGAATTATTATTGAATTATGGGCCCATAGGAAAATGTATTTACCGTCATGAGATGAAAGATGGGACATAATACTTTAACGCTTTCCATTGTTGATTAACCGTGTAATATCACAAACCCATATTTCCATCATGGAAAATATTTCAATGGAACACAATTGAAACACAATGAAAATCATAGAATATTTCGGGATCATATTTTTCCTAGCTACAGATACAAAAAACAAATATTACGATCAAAGAAGGAAGAAATTCACGGCAAAAATTCTTATAGAGTAGTACTTTCAAAATGAATGATCATTTCATTAATAAAATACATCTGAAACATTTATATCCAAGGGTATGTCGAAATACATGCATTCATATTTATCTTATAATACATTTTCCTCATAACATGATTATAATATAAACGTCGTCAACATCTTCATCGGTTAATCCATCATTTGTCATTATTAAAGTATTAAATATTTATTTTGTTCGGAAAACATTAATTCAATCTACTTATCTCTCTCCATTCGACGAGCATCAGAAGCACACTCTCATCTCACCCATTTCTTGCATGTCTGGTTAAGTATGTAGATTACATTATAGTTATCTCTTGAACATCAGACATAAGTTACTAATTGTCGTGTCACCACCGTACTAATTTCACAACACTCTGACTTACATTGTTACAAGTGCATCGTTAGTATTCTGGGCCATCACGAGTGTGCATGCCCGTTGTGAAAGGATGGGTATTAACGATCAGTGTTCCTAGCAAAAGCTGGTTATGGAATCATAATATTAAGAAAAAAACAACGGAAGAACATATTCTTTTCTCCATTAATAATGTGGACGAGTTGGCTAATTGAATATATCATTAATTGATACAATGATTACATGAAAAAAATATCATCTTGATTAATTAGCATATCTACCGTGAATTAATATGTGGCCTGTTTGATAATGATTTTGATGGACTTTAATTACACCCAATGATAAACGTGCTATTAAATTATTACGCTGATGATAAATAATAAAACTGAAACAAGAATGAAGTGTTAATTAACATCCACTTGGTTATAGTTATTATTCATTATTGTTCGAATATTTCTCAGGTCGAGTTTTAAAAAATAACATATTAATGGTTGTAAATGTTAAAACACAATTTTATGTTTCGATTGTACTCCAGTTGATTGCAATTAACTTTCAATTCATTCCATCTTATTTGAAACATGTCGTTTCCGACCATCTCACCTCGCTTTTAATATCGTCATTATTTGTATTTGTTATATCACTTAGCGTATAACATCAGTTATAATTATTCAAATTTAAGTTTTATTCAACTTCAACGAATGAAGAGTCACTGTGATGAATATTTTCTGCAGAATGGATAAATAATAATCCTTTCTCTCATTAAATTGAATTTAGTTTTTTGTATTAAATATTAAATTGCGTCTTCCAAGGGCGTGATGTCACCCTCTCAGGCGTCTAAAACAGTGCCCTTGCAGTAACTGATGACTTGCAATTAGTCAATTAGGTATTAATACGCGATTAACCACGAGTATACGCTGTGAATAAATAATGCGTTCCTTGATAACAGTAAAAACAATCAAAGGTAAGACACCCCAGTCGTTGAAAAATACATTCTAGTTTGCAGGAAAAAGAAAGAAGAATGCATTGATAGTTGAAACAAGTTAAGATCATCAACCTTATACTTCTGTGGAATTTCGCCTATAACATTTCTTTTCCACATTTTCCTCGTTGTTGAGGAGTTTTTTCATTTCTCCACTTTAATCGCAATTCTTGTAATTGGTCTTGGTCGAGTTAGGTGTAGTGAGAGGGAGCCATAGCTGCGGTGATAATTATCACGCTTACATGAACCTCAATTATTGCACTTGAATCGTGAGTCAATGTGAACAATGTCGTATCAATCCATACAATATGAAATAAATGTCTTTGTTTATGGCGATAATCTATAGAAGAAGATCGAATGGCAAGAAAAAGCGCATACCCGAATGAACGTATTCCCGGTATAATGCAAGACATCATCAGCATCTTGGTCCACCAACAAAGACGAGGAGAGACGTTTCTCGGAATTAATATTGGGAAATGTAAAGTAATCCTCAGCATCTTCGTCTCACGTCTTCCAAGGTTGGATTATTGAAAACGTTGGTGAAATATTCAATCAGTACTCTATCACCGAGACAATAGCTCTGCAGGTTGGATTGATGACTAGAGGTGAGTACTGTGAAGATAAATGGCCAGAGATGCATACAACATATTCTACGCAGGCTGCACGCACAATCTGGAGGTCCCTGACACCAGCCTTAGACTTCAATTGCCCAAACAAGGCAACCTGTTCACTTTGTGCTAGAGTAGTTTGCTGGTCTTACGTTTCGGAATTCACCATCTTTCGTTTATTATATTATGGCACTTTCAATACCATACTATTTCAACATGTTCGTCTAACTACGAGTACGGCTTTTACCGCCCACTCTACGAGGTACTTCGATAAAAATGATAAATCTTCGGCCTGGCTGCGATTAACTGATTGTGTTGTATATTGAAACAATAGAGGATGATAAAGTGACCGTCATTGGTCATCGAAAAATACAAGATGGGAAGAGAAGGACGAGTTTCTTTCCAGTCAGAAAGAATAGGATTTGATCTTTGTCGCCACCCAAAAAAAGAAAAACAAAAAAACTGGTCGTTATTTATAAATAACCCCCTCTCCACCCTCTTCTAATTCTTCATCTCTCTGTTACCATTTTTTTCGCTTAGGCACAGTATTACTAAGTCCAGTTAGCCTTTATCTGACAGTTCAAACTTGTTATCACCATGTTACCTATGCTATTTGTTTTCACCAACTCTCAGATAAATACTAACTGTCCTTGGTAATACTGGGCCTTAGTCAATTTTCTCGCGTTCAGAAGATGTTATTTTTATCCAATCAAAACTACTACTCATAATTCATTGCTAACGTGCTGAACAAGAATGGCATAATTCTATATATTCACATTCCACCATATTTCATCGTCCTACTGAGATCGCATGTTACTTCTTCAGTTTCGCGTGTAGTCAAATGAAAATAAAAGTTGTGCTTATAAACAATGAACGTGAATAGTTATATTGAATTGGAACGAATTACTTTTTAGTACTTTTTTTATGTAGGAATATATGTTTCTCACAATCAAATATTGGTAGTTTCCAGAATAGGGCCTCTGGTTCAATGCTAGTAAATATCTGTATTCAGAGGTAATTCCTATGTAAATAACAAATCTCTGAATCATTGTGTAACTAAGATCTAATAATACACCTGTATCTTTACTTAGCTGAGGGCAAAGAGTATAACTGCATATTATACTGAATTATATGGACTCAACATTATACGAAGAATTAGTCGCTCTCTTGATCATCCAAGGAAATACACATACATCCGGAGTTTGAGCTTGAATTAATTTCACACGTGCTACGCGATGATATTTAAATATAGACTGTTGAATGTTGTTGATAGCAGAAGAGTTGATTGTGACGCAACATTATCACGAATATCATATATTATTCATACATTTGCATCGAGCTCAGAGTTTATTTCGCGCCATGATGTCATCATTGACCACGCCAGAAGATAGAGATGAGGTAGCCCAAGCCGGAGGAGTAATATTTAACAATTATTTTACATCTTCAACGCGAAAATGCCTACCAGCAGATCTACCTGTGTACCTGTAAGTATGACTCCTACTCAACGCCCAAGGCACCTGTTGACCTCAACAGTTTTGTCGGATTATTATAATTATTCCTTGTCATTTTATGATCATGCATCTTTGTAAATGTACGCACTTGTAAATAGTTTTAAATATGTATCCAGGGAGCTAGAAATAATGTCGATTACACGATATTGATATACTAGCATGTTTATCACACGGATATGTGGACTGTATATTTCTGGATTACAACTGAATGTCTTGCATGTAATGAAGGGTTACCAAGTTACCACCACGTACTTGCTGATTGCTGAAGACCTCACCATCTTTCTAAGAGGTTTCGGCCTTCGCGGGAGTATTGTTGATAATTAGCCCTAAAAAAACAAAAGATCCGAGACGAAAGCTTACTGTTGCATTGGTTCTTCATGTTAAAGCTTGGTTCCTCGACGTACAAGTAATTGACCTTGATGAGAGTACCAAACAGAGTCTACCTCTGGTTACAATGGCAGAATTTTAGCGAACTGCTGATGCAAAGCGCGCTGCTGTCCAGCATGTAAGATCTTTCTACCATCAAATGAATCAAGTTGAGTCATTGAGATGGTTGAGAAGGTTTGCCGCTTGAATTGATAGATAAAATCGGAATACCAATGAAAATGCAAGTAATGAAGATTACGACTAATAAGAGAGTCGTAATGTGTTTCTAAAAAAAAAAAAACGAAATATATCGTAAAAACCTCTAATTGCATTAAATACGTGTTAATACAAAGATGAGTTTTGGAAGACTCGCGCCGCGTGAGATTTGGAGATAAAATGGCGGACAACTATTCAACTATACTGTCTGGTAAATTAATATCAACCAATGGCCAATTAGAACAACTTCAAAGTGTATCCCTTGTATAACTTTTTTGGAGTGAATATTTATTAGTACCATATTTAAACCTCGAGAAAATGCATTATTGAAGGCTTGTTCGGATATGGGAGTAGAAAGATGCTGTATTACTCATATTTGATACCAAACATAAAAAGTCATTCTGAAATGACTCTGTTGCATTAATGTTAATATCAACGATAATTTCAAGTCAACTCTCGTATACAGAGTTTGATGACTCTTTATGTACATTAAACAACATCGTTTCGATCTGTGAACTGTGATTATAGCCGACCTTCTGAAATATAAAAAAATATAGCGCTATAGCAACGAGAAATACTGCTATTCATAGATATACAGTTTAGTATACCAATAATTTAATTTCCAACATTATCCAATAATTATTTTCATCCCGGGAATGGAACCGGTTGGTGACTTCAGACTTTCGTTTTCAATGCCGAATGACGTATGTTTGAAGATGTTCGATCGTGAGCTCGTGACGCAGTTACGTGGGTGTTGGCGTTGACGTCGGTGTAAAAAGAATAGACGACATGAAACAACGGGGTATATACACGTCCACGTCCTGTCCCAAGGGTTGTCCAGTCGGCCGGCATTGATGTGGGCGGATAAGTCGACGATAAAACCTCTTTGATACAAGCGCAGACCGTGGGACCTCAGAGACGAGTGACCCACAGTACACAAACACTTGACCACGCTTTGTTATTGAAGGAATGTTTCATGCCCGCAGCACGCTTGCCTTACAGCTTTTATTATACAAGAATTATCTTAACGGAATATTTCACTTCCTAATAAGATTTCAAATAAAATGAGAACTAAAGGAGACAAATATAGTATGTACAAACCGTAAAACTAATAGAGCTGACTTGATTATAAGTTCTGTCATGACTGTAGTGCAACACTGGTCAAGTTATTCTTAAGACTGCATTCCTATCATCGCGAAATACATATAAGATCATCGTACTATTGTTAGATTCATGTTCTAGTTGTTTTATGTTATATATCTTTTTGTTCTATTAATAATATTCCGATGGGATAGGACTATATAATTAAATTTCTTCTAGAAGTCTGTCGGGTTGCTTTTGACATAATTATTGCCATTATACCAGTGAAGCGTACGCATGCACGCGCGTCTTTGGAGACGTAAAGGCGTGGATATACGCACTATACGCACTCTCCGCTTGACGTTATCATTATAGTGACATGATGTAAGAAGGAAGGAAGATGATATATTGTTGAACGTGCAAGCTCTGGGCGAGAGTTGGGGCCGGGCCTCAGCTTGACCGATCACTGAAGCTAATAGCCGGTGTAGAAGAACACGGACAATTCATATGGTCCATTATGCATTACACTTAGTGGTCCAGCCTTTGCTGGGGTCATTGCATCTATCAAGCAGGCAACACCATTAGCATAAGTGGAAAAGTCTAATTATGTACAATAGAAATTGCGATGGTCTCACTAAATGTAACACCTACGTATAATTGCAAGTGTCAATTAAGAAATATCGTTTTATGTAATGCGAATATATCTTATCACATATGTGGTTTTGTTATTATGTATCTGGAATTAAGCTTGTTACAACAAGGGGTAATTTGTTCTTCACGGCGTATTTGTATGACCTGGCTCCTCTACCGACTTTTTCTAAAAAGTTATAATATTCCCATGTATAATATTATGTATAGAGGTTAGTGTGATTCGCTAGTTTTTCTTCTCAAATGAATATTGAATCAATTATAGTCTCATTATCATCACTATAATTATTGAATGACTGTTGTGGCATATTAAATAACAATTATTCAGAATTGTGTTTGTGTATATTACTATGTCCAGTTTAAATGCGGAGGGTGGGCTGTATAAATACGAATATTATCATGATAGCATATAGCACAAGACTAATATAACTGATTCTAGAACTGGAACTAGAAATATATGCTATGGAAAATCTATCACCAAAAACGTTGAATTGAACCACTAACTAACTAGTATTATAACAATGAACTATCAACACTTTCAGCAATTTGCGAAGCAAATTGATCTTCAATGATTATATTTCCTGTTATTTTAGGTCCATGTTGATTGATTAGATGGTATTGGAAAAAATATACATATGAATATGTACCTATATTCTGTTTTTATTGCGATTAATGCAAAATAAGTAATAACGGAATCCAACTTGAATACTTTTTTTTGTCAGATTATGAACTCCGGTATTTGAAGAGATTTTTTATGGAAAATGAGTAATATCCATGAAAAAACTGGCACCTCCACCAATTCTATCGATAAATAAGGGTAAATTACCTGTAGTTAGAAATGAATATCTATTATTCTACTCAAGACTTATTCTCATTCTATAAATGCAATTTTGAATGATATTTGATCGATATAGTTTCATAAATTTCAGTTTATTAATAACTCAATACCTATAGACATCAAGTTTCATAACTGACGGCAAAAATAATACGATACAAAAATATCAGCATGTGAAGAACAAATAATCCGAAGTTCGCAGTCTGATTGTAATGAATCATTTAAACTTTCTCACATTTTAAATTTGAATTGTATACATTTCCTATTTCGTAAACTCGAAGTTGTAAGTTTTCTCATATTGTATCTCGTTTGAAAGATTCTACATCGTCGCTATTAGCCTTATACTGTAGGAACAATGTCTTTATGTGAAGTTTCAGATGATGGAGATGATGATGAACAAATTAAAAAATCGGTGGTTATATAAAAATATAGAATTTTCTTCATGATTACTTCTTCAATATTTAAATTGTAGTTAGTGAGTATATTTGATGCAACTTATTGTGTCTCAATCTACAGCCTACAGGCATATTCTGTTGTTATTCGGAGAAACTCCCTCATTCATCTTATGTGAGCGTACCGGTGGTGAAAAAGTAGATGACAAGAAACATTTGCATTTTACTAATGAATAACAGGGATAAAATCTTAACGACATTAAATCAAGAAGATGACTTGAGTTGTTTTATTTTGATTGTGTTATAGAAACGAGATAATCTACATAAAATCATGATGCTGCTAAAGCTCCATCTCTTTCTCTCTCTCTCTCTCTGTGTCTCTTCTTAAGCACCTTGCTGTTTGGCTTGGGTCACCACTAACCGTTATAGGACATAACTCCATTTCTAAATCTTTTGTTGTCAAAACACAATACTAATTTTTAACCTTTCAGGCTTTCAGAAACCTCACAAGTACAAGCAATTCACTGGTGAAATGATTACAAACATAATCTTCCTCAACACTAAGGGAAGCCAGCAATTATAGAATGAGCTCGCTTTTCAATGTTGTGAAGAGCGTTTCCAAAGGATTTTTATAATATGCACATGTCTCAACCATTCCCGAAGAGTACAATAGTTGTTATGACATAAATAAACTTTTAACGTGCAATCCAATAAGACATTCAACTCAGCGGGTTCTGTTCAAATAATTGGCAAGGAAACTGTGAAGGAATGTAGAATCATCAGCTGAGATAATAGCACCATGTTTTGTCTCCATTTCAGACAATAAATCTAGATCGATTATGAACTACATATCAAATTGTTTCTTATTTTTTGATAGTTTTCGAGTATTTCATCTGTGTGTGTGTGTTAGGAGCACATACATATGGATGACTAAGAAAATACCGACTGGTTATCATCTACTGTTAAGGACTGATTCATATGTATCAATTATACAACACCAAATAGATGTTATGAATTTATACCCTGAATTGTTAAATTGTGAAAGTTATAAACTCTGTTGTGGCCTGTGAGTGTAGGTATATATACTTGAAATATATTTCTATCTAAAATTCCTCAGTTCCATTTGAAGAAAATAATAATAATTCTGATAACTGTAAATCCTATAAAAAAATGATTCGTTTTGCCACCTCGTAAAAAGTAATACCTGTCCATTTATTTTATTTGTTGAAAACAAAACTCGAAGTACTGCTTTATTTCTCACAGTTTTTCAAAACAGACCAGAGTAGTGATATGATTGTCCTGTAATTTCGGTTAACTAACATAATACGGTTTGTCAGCATGTATGATGAAATGAAACCCCCCCAACTCATTTTGACAAGCAAGATGTTTGCAATTTTGTAGTACATCACGATGGTTATGTAGGTTCCGACGATGACCCTTAGAAACATCATTAATCATTAATATTACCGCATATTTGTTAGCACATGAACTTTATTAGGGTCATTCTATCAGATTGTTTAGACCACTATTATATTAATCCGTCGCCTTTGTTGTCCTTGATTATTGCTCTGAATAGCCATAACGGTGTTCGTCCTATTCCACTCACGCTAATTCGTCAGAAGAGGCATTATGTGATACAGGTGGAATGGCACGATTTGTGGGAAATACATATTGGGATGAGTTTGTTAAGATTTTGTGATTATAAAATGTAAAACATGCAAGTCGTTTCGTATAGTTCCTGTATAATTATATGAACATTTAAAGGCAATTGTCTTAAGTTGATGAGTTGTTGATTATAGCTACATAGAATATAAAGCATAACTGAGTGGAGCAATTATATCATGCTTGGTTCTGATATTTTGAGTATGGCAGTTTAGAACAGCTCACCAGTGATGTCCATTTCAAATTCTTATCAAATATTCTAATAGCGAGACGATTTTTTGAATTTTTTTTAAAATCTCTATTCTAACAAGGTTGGGTAGGCCCCCACGTCTGTAACTATAGAGCAAACTATAGGTCACGCAGGTCGATTTGATCAGTTTTCCACCTTATTTTTTTTCGCAACTTTCCTCTTTTTTTCTTCAGAGATACGAATAAAATATTTTTTATAAGTTCAAGTAGCTACCATTTCCGTTTTGGTGAAATTCCTCAAACAAATTATTGACCTGTTTATAATGTGAATCACTCTGCGTTTGAGAAATGAGATGAAAAAAAAGTGGAGGAAATGATGCGAATAAAAATATTAGTCATATGTTATGATCACTTTTCATATCGTTAAAGACGCACTTTTCCTAGTAGTTTTGTTTTTTCAGTCTTCGAGTTTGATGCACTCTACGAGTAGTGTACGTCCTTGCGTCTCTAGTCATGCTCTTGGTATATACAGAGTTGGGCCTTGAAGCGTGAAGGAAATGTTATGGAACGTATAATACCTGACAGTCAGTTGGCTGATAATCATCACGAGAATTCGGGTTTTACTTGGTTACAAATTCGTGCTCACACATACCATCTTTCATACAAACCAATCGAGAAGGGCAATGCAAACGTGTTTGCGGAAGGAAGAATTAATTACTCTTTTCACATCAAATTACTGATCACAATATGTTCCATACATATACATTTTCAGAGCGAATGTTACCGCCTTTTATTTTCGTGGTTATTGAAACAAATTTGAAAAAAAAATCTCATGTGGCTTATGTTTGGATTAAATTGTGACAATTTTGTTTTAATATAATCTGTTTTGACGTAAAGTTGATCGTGATCGATACAAATACTGCTTTGATGAAGAGATAAAAGACTCGTACGACCTGCAACAAAACGTTGAGCTTGTTGTGAAGATGAGGAAGTAATTTGGTTTGAAGATGCTGTGATTTACGATTCAAATATATATATATATATATATATATATATATATATATATATATATATATATATATATATATATATATATTAGTGATTCCTTCAGTTAACGATCAAGGAACAGGGTGGTTGCCGAATTCACCAGGGTAATTTCTAAAGAAAAATCGAAAACGTCTTTTTTCGTTTTTACATCATGCCTCTCGGTTCCGGCTCTTCTGTCCTGATTATGAGTAGGAGACTTATGATAATTATGACTTTATTGACCACATTTAACGGAAAATATCACTTTCTACCACAAGACAGTGGAGGCTCAGATTTATATTCAAGATGTGTATTGAAATTTGACAATACAAGCATAAATGGCAGGGATCATGTTCTTACTTCTTAGTTCATGTTGGTGAAGGATTATACATGGAATATATCGATATGTAGAAAAAGCGATCGACTGTCCGTCTTACTTATTGGTGTGCGCGATTTATGCATCTTATTCTGTATGTTCCGGGTACCAGGGTAACAGAATAATACCCGGGTAATGCATTATCCGAAGGTATCGCTAATATACATATGAATTAGTTCAAGTAGTCAGCTCGTGGCTGGATGTGATCTCGCCTCAATCCATAGTCAGCACACAATGTAGAATATCTATTTTTTCAGTTCATGCCATTCAAGCACGACTACTTTAAGCTCTAGTGAAATTTATTAACCTCATATCAATGAAAACTATTGTCTAAAGATGATATAACTTCACATTGTGAAGCTTCAGGTATTATTCGATACAAGAGACAATCGTCATTAGACTTCATCAATATTTCTACAAATCATGCTTCTTTTATCATCTATAATAATCCAACGCTAAATGGCTGATATTAAATCAATTAATAACTATAGTACGGTATGACGTTCGAATGCATTATAAAACTTGCGCTCGTGTCTAGACTGAGAGCTCAATAGCAGCTAATAGAAGAGGGTAGTATAGTCATGAACGCGTAATACATACATTCTGAAACAATAATGATGTTGAATTTCAACGTTTTCTGTAATGGTTATACAAATGAAGTGAAGGGTTATTCACCAACATATAGTGAAGCAAACAAATAGAATAATAATTGAATTTTCGGATGACTTTTCCATTTGAATGTATTGTTAAAATACGCGTGAGTACATTCTATTCTCTGCAACGACGATCGTCGAGAGTGAAACAAATGATCGTAATCGTGCACAATCTTTGATCCTGCATTGATTAATCTTCTTTCTGTAATTAAGCCTATGGTTTCAGAATAAGGTTCAAATGTCCCTTTGTCTTGCCATTGACCGATGGAATATTCCGGTGCTGATCTCTTTTGTAATTAAATGTTATGTACTTTCTTACATGTAGTTATCAGTATATGGTGTATACTTATTCTGGTATTTTATCTTCCGAGTTCCAATAGAAAAACGCGATCGTTCATAATGTTTGGAAGGGTAAATTACCCTCTGACGATCAAGTGCCATCCATCAGAACTTCCTGCTTCGTTCCATTCATAGAAATGTCTTGTTGCAATGTCTTTCAGTGTCCGCTTATGTTCTTGGACCACATATCATCGTGTAATCGCAATAACCACCAGCCACATACATTGCTAGCACGTGTAATTGGTGCAATGCATGTTTGGCATTGTTTGTTCACTGTGTGACATGTGCGTGATTGCTAGCTGGCTATAGGCGTCATTGCGATCGGATTGGAGAGAATGAACGCGAGGACGTCGAACTGGTGGTGCTTGTGGTCGAGTTGTGGTGCATCGGTTCACGCTGTAGCTGCTCGAACGCATCGCACTTCTCTCTTTCTCTCTATATACGTAACTTATATGCAGTCTGGCGCCGGATTTCCACGAACAAGTTCATCCACTTCCAACATTTTCTGATGGAAGATATTTATAGCGTGTTTGAGCACCACCCACAAAAACCTGAAATTCGCCATGCGAAATACTAGATAGAGGTACCTTTGAATAAGTCGAGTTTTATATGAGTCTTTAAAATGTTCAAACATCCGGACCGACCAGTTTCAAACATTATAAGAATTTAATGTTCGTTTTGAACCTTAGGTGAAACATTGAAACATGAGCACTTAGTGGAATGGGTAACTTCTTCCCTGAACAGAATGATGCAGTATCCCACTTTTAGCTGTCATATATTTCCGAGCTTCACTTGCTGCCTGCCTCTGTCGGAAGCTTAGTAGTTTTAACTGGAATTGAGAGACGCAGAATTTTCCAAATAAAATTGATATCATCTTGGTAAATCTCTAGCTTTTTTTTGTATACTATATAAACGGACTCTTTTTAATCAACGTAAAAAAAAGACTACAATATATTGCATTAGTTTTCATATTTATACTAGTATTCACGTTTTCTTACCTCATGTTTTTACTGTCCATCCGCTTAAGATAACAGTTATGTATGTGGTCAGTAGTATAATATGTGATGCTAGGGAGACCGTTATAAGGTCAACGCTGATCTTAGAGTATGCCTTGTAAAGGCCACCCTTGCTGGGTCCTAAAAGTAGGTTACCATTCAGCAAGTAGCACTCTACTCAATCCTAATGGATGTATCGACTATACAAATTGTAAACAAAGCGGCTCCCGGAAGATGGCGATATTTCTCAAGTGTTTTTTTTTTTTGGCAAGTCATTGTTTTTTTCAGAGTCAAGAATTTCAGGTTTAATATAAGGTTGACATTAGGATGTTGACATTGGCTATTTGATACGCTAATGTAATATCTAGATGATTGGTGGTGATATGCTTGTACAGAAATAGCTGAAAGATTAAAACCATATACAGATAGAGGTCTTAGAAGAGGAGTGGAACGGCCGTGTATAAAAAGTGCGTTTTTTCAATGGATCATTTTGAACGCGAGCTAAGAAGGGATACCCGCGGCGAGCTGGTTGTCATTCACCTACCTTCAGTCAGTTTAACAACTCATTACTGTCACTCACCTCAATCTTATGACCCAGCCTGCCACATTATCATGATCGGAACAGTTTTGCTAATATATCTAAACTACATATTATGATCTGTGCTTGTGAATATGTGTAACATATTATCATATCTCTGAACTGCTATGTTCAAAAGAAAAAAAAACGGAGTACGTTAACTCACCACTTGTCAAACCGGCACTTGGTGTTGTCAGAAGATATTACAGGTTGCAATCAATTTCACTTAGTGAGTTTTTCACTTGTTTGAAAAGTATATGAATTAATTCAATCTCTTATCAACAGGTATTGAAACTGAATTGAATAATATTATAGTATATCTATATCAGTAATGTTTCACGACATGAATTTTTAATTGTCAGATATGAATGAGCGGAAGAAAAACAGTATTAGCAATATTTCAACATTATTCTGAATGAAGATGACTATGATGTGCGTGAAAATACATTGATAATATATTTGTCCGATAACTTCACTGTGTATAATAACTTTAATTTCAATAATGCTTCAAGTTTATAGCTTGTATATACTGTGGTGATGTCAACGCTGGAAATGTATTGAGTAACGTCCTTGCTGGTCGCATTTTTTGTTTAAATGCCAGCTTTGATTCATTCAATCAATAATGAAATGTATACAACTTGAAGAACTCTACTTGAACATGAGTCAATCAAGCTTGCTGCTTGATATGCAAAATATTCTGAACAACATGCAAAACATGAAGTCAAACGAATTCACACATTTGAACAAAAATGCAACTTCTCGAAGATATCTTGACAACAATTATTGATTATATTATCCACACATCAAATTTGTTACTAATTTCTCCGTAATTTTCTTGAAATTTGAAATGAGAATATAGTATTTCATACATTTCGCATAATGATTTGACCTAATTGAATCTCATCATCTGTAACTAACTAATTAATTATTGAATGCATAATTATTGATATCACCTATATTATACAAAATGGATCTTGAGAAAACTATATCTTGAATGTACACATTCATATTTTAGGTTTGCACTTCGCAGTTGATATAAAAACAAATTAGTTTCAACCATGTTTAGCCCTCGTAGTCTACATACACACAATGGGCCTACATCGCTTGAAGATTTTTGTCTCCTTGTTTAAAGATGGAAAATTCATTATATTATATTGTATTCTCAAATATGGATGACAAATATTCAAAACATATTTTTCAGATTCAGAACTGGGAGAGTACACATCAAACCACACTTCGGAAATTTAGTGATTTCTCTTTGGGTTATTCTATAGAATCACTCTAATATACTTTGAAAAATTCATTTTTAATTCCCATAGTGTCCACTTCAAGCGAAGTTCACTCTGCGTTACTACCAATTCTTATCCATTGTATAATTTATGTGTTATATTGCTTCAGGGCGGGTTTATGTTAAATATGTGCATTCGGTTGGGTATACACGAGCGGGTACAGGTGAATATTCCGGCGTGATTCGCTGCAGGGAAGAATAAGTTCAACGGCACTCTCTTTCTCTCCTTGTCTCTTCTACAGATATATCAAGTAGCTCTTCAATTCTCACCTTGTTGCAACAGTCGAATAGCTACATGATGAATAAGATCTCGACTTGCACGCTTTTTGGCTGAACCCTATACCATATACATTACAATATCTTGTTTATTTTTTTGAAAACACAGGAAATAATTATTGTCGTATTGTTTTACGTTTATTCAATGGAATATTTTTTCATCCATCTCGCTATTTTATAGTTTAAAATGGTATTAATAAATGTTTGATCATCTGCATGGCCATATATAAAATGAAATATACCATGCGATTATTGACGAAAGTTCAAAAGTTCTTATTTTTATTTCCGTAAAACTGGAAATCTTTAAGGAGTTGAATTTTTTTATCCTCCAATGTTTATTAGTGAACATTAGAAGTAAATATTTGAAAAGCGGTAAATAACATTTCTCATTATCCATTAAAAATTGCTGTCGTAAAGATATAAAATATCTGTGAAACGTTTTTTTTTTTTTAATATGAATTGCACCTGTAAGTGCTGGCTACTAACTGTTATGAAATGAAAGGGATAAAATATATATGATATTAAAAACTCGAAATATTGTAAATAATGGTCAATTACCGTTGGGACAGGCTCTTGAACTGTGATACCATGCTTTTAATACATGATACCGTTCTTTAATTCCGGTGCAAGTGTTTCTTAACTTCAAACAATATTGATATGCGAATATTTATTATCGCTAGCATGATGATTGTTTGCGTCGCTAGGAAACGCACTTGATAAGCATGCATGTCCGGTCACCGTGCATTGAAATCTTCGAGTGGAGCTTATTGGTAACTATATTTACTACAACACATTACAATCGTTACCTAACGGGAAATGTGACGTTAAGAATGTATTATACAAAGGAAAAAAAGATTTGATCAAATTTCTCTTGGGTGATTAGATTCTTCATACCTATATAACATCAGAAAAAAATAAATGAAAAAAATAAACTTGATATCAAATTACGTCACGTAATTCTCAATTCGACTTGATCCAATCTAACACTAAATATGTACTCTGTTCGGCTCAGCATCATCTTATTCGGTTCTGTTTCCTGATTAGATACGTTCCGCTGTGCTGGACGCGTAGACGTATCGACATATGATGACATAAAACACCGTTCCCAGGCAATGTCATTAACAGTCATAACCACAGTTGACTCATTTATTGTCTCTGTAAACATTACGACAATAAAATACAGTTAGATTTAATAATTGAGAGCTCGTTGAATGATATAACATGTGTTTGTTTCTAATTGCTTTCAATTTATTGGAGTTTAACGACGCACTGAAAATAAAGCATCAGGTTTATTGGCATATAATTCAATAAAATATTCCCGTCTACATCATGAATCTCCATATACTCATTTCTTTTCAATTTAATAGCTTTATTACATATTATTATCCACATTACAACAGAAGTATTTAACGAAAATGTGCTTGCATTTTTAATCGGCTTGTTTATGTTTTTCAAATGAGTTAATTTTCTTCGATTTGCTTGCATACTTCGAATTCAGAATTCGTAGCTAAACAATATGATGAATCTGGTGAATTTGACAATCAAGCCATAACGTGAGATGTCACGGTGAGATGATCATTACAAACATATACACATGTTGCATATATTTACACGATATTTATGGCTGGTATACTGATTTTGAACACATTCAAACTGCGTGTCCACAAGAAAACTAAATTTTGGGTATTCAAATTCAAGAAACATCATACGTGAAATTACAATCTACATATATAGAAAATTAAATTTTTCCTCAAAACGGAAAGGGACAATGCACTAGGCCTACTTTGAAGCCAGCGGAGTTCCGCAAAAGCTTTGAATTTTGGAATAACACAGTAATTAATAATAGTAGTAGTAATTCGTTCTTCAGCAAATAAGCTATTTACATACATTTTGATACCATTTTCACATAACACTTATCGAATCAATTTTTATAATAATATAGATCCATCAATATAAGGCAAATCATGAAATAAACACCAAGAGAAGAAAATACAAATAAATACCAAGAAAAATAAATACTTATACCAGGTCGTAGCAGAGATTTAAAATCGACAAAAGTCGTTAGGAATCTAATTGAATTTGAATCTCAATCATTACTCATGCACAATTGCAGTGGCGAAATAAAAAGCACGAGTATATGCGTGCGAGGTGAAACAAGGACGACGATGTACTGGTGGGTCAACGCTGTGGCGCCTAGATCAAGCCAACCTAAAGGGTCACAAGACACGCGGCGCCAATAACGCTAGAAACGTACGATAAAATAATTGGATCGTGTATAAATAGTGTGTATGCAACTATGAAAGATTACTATGATATTAGAAAACCTTCCGGGTAGATAGGACGCTCAGAATATAGTGAAGAGGGACAAGGTTCAAACTAGGACCTTTAATAATTTACAGTTAGTTATTCGTGAAAATGAATATGAAGCAATACGCATCTCTGTGTGTGTGTGTGTATTTATTAATGTTATATTATGTAGAGAGAGATGATGATTACTTCCTCGGGCTCTCGCATATCTAGCACATCTTTCTAAATTAGTCTCTTGAGAATACTACAAAGAAACAGTACGCATTCACGCACATATTTATTATTAAGAGGTGTGGCATGGATTGCAATTAAACCACTTGAAATGAATCAGATTCATCCTACTAAGTCCCAGTTTGAATGAATTGTTCATGAAATAACAAATATAATA
>OZ023332.1:29104217-29111717 GCA_964007535.1 Brachyptera risi | reverse complement strand
ATGCAACATTTCCTGCAATTTGTTCTCGATTTGTTCGTATATTACTATTGATATAGTCGAGAAAATAATCATTAACGTCCATTTAAGTACGAAGGTAAATGTCACGTTTATGGTGTCATTGGTTATGCCTTAGATAGAATTATCAGGTGCGTGCTTTGGCATTGAATCACTACCCGTGAATGTTATATTGATTGAGTTTATAACGTTGCGAACGCAAAATTTGCGTTGTAAGATGAGTTTTGAAACCTGAATTTTGAAACTATCACCTCTACAATTACTATTATCAACACTTTTATTGTATTCACTTAAATGATAGTTCACTGCTTTTTTTTCTATAGCACTAATTAATAATACATTTTGATCATTCTATTTATTATCATTATCGATATCGATATCTAAATTATCTATATTATCAATATAGAAAAAAATCTTCAAAGCGGCTAACCCTCATTCATGTGAAAATTTGTAAAAAAAACTGTGAAATTCATTCTTGTCTTTATATGCGGTGAAATATTCAAATTTATCTAAGAATTATTCATTACAATTTTTCCCCGTTCGGTTAACCGTATAGAGTTTTTCAGAAAAATGTCATTGTTGATTGTCAATGGCTGATAATAATAATAATAATAATTATAATAATCAGTCTTTTTTTCATTGAGCAATTACAGAATGTCAATGTGATTGGTTTTCCTCAATATCGATTTCGCTCCCAAACTATTCATTACGAAGTCAGTAACGACATCATATATGCATTAAAATGCAGATATCACATTAGATATGCACTATTCATCAGAGTTTTTTTTTCATTTGAAATATCGAGTGCGACTAAAAAGTAAAAAACAAACCAAAAAATGTGTGATCTTCACGTAAGTTAAAAGTCAAGTCTTCTAAAAACAAAAGTTTGCTCTCTTCGACAGATTCTCCTATCTTCTGATTGGCTTCAGCTTATGTTATGTCTTCAGCATCACCGTATATTTTGTTGATTAAATCATGGCTCGCTTATTTAACACATGCATGATTTTTATCTCCGCTATGATACCTTGTAATATTTAGATGGATATGGAGAAATAAAATGACAAATTGTTAGAAGAAAAATGTTTTCAAATGAGATGGGTTATTACATCTGATTGATACATACCATTTGGGGGATTAACAATTGATTGATTTCTTTTATGAATCAGTACATAGTAATTAATACCCATTGTCTTTCATCCATGACAGAACAAGGTCAATTGAGAAAAGAGTCATGGTTTACTTGTCTTGAGCCGAGGTTTAATTAACCCATTTGATTAATATAGGGTGTCGAGGCTTAAATCCCTGCCTAATATTCAACTTTGAAATTGGCATTGAGTTACAAATACAAAATCACAAACATTCTATTGACTAAGACCCCATATCACCAATAGTAAAAATGTGTTAATTAATATTAATTACAAAGAAATTTCTTCATGGTCAAACTTTGAATAAAAAACATACATGAATATAATACCGGACAGAAAGAAAATTTCCATTGTGAAAAATATCGATCTAAATTAACACAATTATCAAATCTAGTTATATAAATGAAAAGTTATATAATAAACTTCCAAGTTCTATTGAAAATATTGAAAAACTTGAAACTTTTCAATACAGATTGAAATGTCTTTTGTTAGAAAAAGCATATTATAATATAGAGGAATATCTTGCTGATCAAAATTTAAGTTAAAATTAAGTATACAATTCACAATGAACTACAAATTTTCTTCCTCATTTATGAATGTCCTCTTCTAGGTTAATTACATTTAATTAAATTTAATGTACCATTGTTTATCATGCATGGAATTGAATAATATTCAATATAATTCTAGTTTCGTGGGGTGAGGTATTTGGTTTATTGTAATCAATCATTGTGATCAATTATTTATTCTTTTTTTTTTATTATTTTTTCAATTGTGCTAATATTTTTAATATTGGTTTCTTATATTGTTGTTGTATATTGTTTGTATATTTATATTGTTTATTATTATTGTTGTTGTTGTATGTGTAAGTTATTTTCATTTCATTTTTTTTCCGAATATGTATATAGAATTTTGTTAACGCAAATTTTGTAATGACAAAATTATTATTGAAAATTATTATTTATTGATTAAGTTACAAAAATACCATTGGTGACCAAGGGTAATAACAAGCAATCATCGCTTAATCATCAAATTTATCATTCTTAAAACGGGACCTAACTACATCTATTAATTTTCTATGTGAATATTTCAATTTGATTCGACCATTCATTCTGAAAGTTATTCAAAGTTTATCGAGTAGCAACGAAAAGTACAAAATATGTATGGCTGAAATAATAAACACAACGGATGATAATTGTTGTTCTTATTTGAGGTAAATTTCGAAAATGCGTGGTACTGTCCAGCTATCATCAGTTTTCAAACATTATTATATCCATTCATTGATTAGAAGCATCATTTTAATAATACCAACTAAAAAAAACATGGTTTTTAATGTTCAGAAAGTGCAATAACGCAACCAAATTTTGCTTTAAAAATTTGAATTTGATTCAATTTTGTAAAATTCTATCCAACTATGCGATTTATATTTTGTGTTGTTTTCACTTAGCGCTTTCAACTTTTGTACCGCCAGCACTATATTTAGATACTTCGTCTTCAACTGATATTTGTGCATTTTTCAATCAATTTTCATTTGGAAATTGAATATGAAGAAATGTGATCCTCCAAGTGAATTATATTGAATCGAATAAGTTTGAACAATTCAGTCATGAAATTCAATAGATATGAATCCATAGTTGATAATACAGATTTCAGTTTTTGAAAGGTATTAGCGTAATTATAAAACTTGTAGGCCTACAAATCTGTATCCTAGAGAATGTGAATTCAGAGTTCGTTTTTCTGAGGATAAAACATGAATAATTTTAAAGAATTCAAATTTTACAGGCTCGTAGCTACTCTAGTTATAAAATATGCAGCAAATGAGTTCTAAGATAATCGATGTATGTTAAATAAACCGATAGCTCTACATATCTTGATTTTGAAACTTTTGAATCAAACGTTTTCTTTATGAAATTCTCATTGATTTTATTTTTGCCACCCTCGGTAATTCAGTCAACTAAGACACCACTCCAGAAAATGGAGTCGCCTTTGGGTGTGGGTTCGAGTTCCGCATAATACATGGGTTTTTGTATACATCCTTCCACCAATCATCACTTCAGAATCACCTGCTCATTCGTAACCCCGTGTAACATAGCTGTTGGTGGGGTCGTTGAACAAACAATAATGAATGAATGATGATTCTAATTTTTGGCAGTTAGATGTTTGTAGTGAAGATCACCATGTTCAGTTATTGAATTCCAACGAATTTAAACTCAGTATTATCCACTTTTAGTGTAACAGATTCATTTTTTTTAGAATGTTTAAACCAAATTTTTTCAAACTTGGTACCACGTATATTGAAAATTATCGAATGATGAAATTTCGAATTAATTTCACTCAATGGCATAATGAAGTAATTTTAACAATTTTGTGTCAGAAATTAGTCTCAGATTGATTTATGGCGTGACACTAATGTCCTATGTCCAGAAAAATTTTAAGTCGAAATTGGTCACTTTGTCTGACTTGTACGAAAAAAAACATGAATAGAGGCCTGATTTTTTTCTAGTTTGTGAAATGGAATCTTCGCTTCGCTCATCTGATTATTATTGTCAGGAAGATATATTCGAGCATTTTTCTGTTCAAACGTTAAATATACGAAAAAATAAAGTCGTTAAGTTCTAGCTTCGAAATTTAAAAAATGAACAATCAAATAACCTACAAGCTATGTTTGTGTTGAGATACATAATTCTCTTAATTTCTTCTGAAATTTTGAGGATCAAAAGTCGAGAATATGAATATTAAATTCTCCATGTTTCCAATGTAGAAAAGGTGGACAATTCTCCACATTTATTTTATAACCCATTGAAATCCAGACCGACCATATGCTAATATTATTTGTGTTCAGTTCAGTACTGAAGTAGTACTATGAAGCAGTATTTTTTCGTGGTTCGTATCTATAGGTATACTTTGAAAATCCGTGGAAACGAATTTTGTGAAAGATCTGAAAGAACAACTTACAAAAACACAATATTCCGGAAGAAGCTTCTTGCCTCCATCAGATGAAAGACCATCTTCTACTTGTTTTCATGCAATGTTTTATGATATACTATTAATTTGAACCAACTTATGTATGCTTCCCACAAGGCTTAAAATGAATACAACCGCAATTCCTGGAACTCTACAAAAATATTAATAATACGATTGAGTCGCTAGTAATGGTATTATGATGTGGCTATAAGATATTATATCACAATTAATCCAGACGCATGATGTTTCTCATGCGAAATTTTCAATCGCGTTTGAAGAGTTCCATTTGTTCGATTTTCTACAATATAATATCAATTTCATTTGATAACATCAGCTTTAAAATTATTCAAATCAGTTTAATATATCATTAAATTAAATCGACAAATTTAAATCAATTTCCAAGATTAGGATGTTTACTTTGTAGGCTATTATGTATTGATGATTATTAATTTGCCTGTATTCATACAAGTATTTTTATAATCAGTATATCATCATTAGTTATCATTCATTGTTAATTTGTTACAAATATATATTTTCATTTCATCCACGTAATTGTCATTTTGTATCCTTTGGCAACTAGAGACACTCTTCTCACCAAGTGAGTATTGGTGATATAATCATTCAAAATATGATATAAATTGCATGAAATAAATACGAACATGAAATAAGAAACATGTAGGCCTATCAAACTATAACTTTCATGATAATCGGTTCAACTACCAGCCTGTCAACGAATAATTCTATATTAAATTGACCTCCAAGTAAAATTTTTCATCATAAATAATTCAATGTAAACATTCTATCATCTAAACACAATTGGCATCTGAACAGAATGGAATATTTTATTTGGAAAACCCGTAGGCCAGACAAAGTATATAGTTTATTTGACGCGAGATAGCCAGTCAGGACTAACTCCATCCCGGGCTGGTATAATGAATGTCGTCAGATAGGGCACACTGTTCATCCCACGGGTGACGTGTGAGTTTGAGCTGTGTAAAAATTCTCAGAGAGATAAAGTGGAGCATGTACGAAGACTCGCCCTCACGTTGATACACTACCAAGAGATCAATGAAAGAAGGAATTAAAAACAACAAACATCGACGTGCATATCATTATAAAATGTATAATGGAACTGCATTGGAAATAGATTTGTGGTCTTGTTGGTGGATTGATTGTAAGGTTTCGATCGACTGTCTCGTTTATATAATACTATTGTCGTTCAGGAGTTTCAACCACGCAACTTGTCCAGTTAACTGCATCAACTATTATTATCTATACCGTACCATTAATACCTCCAGGCTACAGTAATCTTTTTATCTTGTCAATTATTGATGAATGAATATCACGAGACTGGGGTTGCTAATGTGAGGTTGATGCCTGTTTACACGGGCATTTATTTATTCACGAATAAGAAATACTATTTTTTCACAGTGAAATAAATTTGAATGCAACTATGAATCAGCGTCACAGAAGTTAATTGATTTTCACATTAATAAATAAATGAAACCAAATTAAATTGTTACGTTTATAAAGTACTGTCAAGTACATGGGAAATGGTCGATACATGATAGGAATTCCAAACGAATAATTGTATGAACTTGGAACTTATCACAGTTGAGTAATTCAAACTATTAGAGACATCGCCAGATAATTAGTATTCTTACTAATACTATTGTTTTATTTAGGAATAATTATTCAACATTCGATTTCGACAAATTTCTTGAAAACAATTATGGCATTAATCAAACGGTGGACCTCACAAAAATTATATTTAGGGCCCAACTAAGAACGTGACCAAAAGTGTGAATATTATGTAAACTTCAAAATTTTAAATTTACTTTTTTGAAATTCCCATATACCAGGTATCGAGCGTTTTCCGAATATTCGCCGGTACGCTGAAAACATGGGACAAACTATTTTGATTTCATTTCTTACGAATTAAATATAAATCAATTCAGTCTGATGGTGTTGCAAGTTAGTTGAGTACATATTAGGTGTTGAAAAGTTGAATTCCTTTTTTTGAATCTTGTGAATAGGTTTAATCGTGATTACGCATAATTTGGTTATTTCAAAGTAGAGCTTCCGTAACGCTTGACAAGAAAGTTTTCCTTATACTGAGGAAAACTGTTCGCCATTGCCCCGATATTTCCAACGCATATATTACTGAACGGTATTTCGCGATATTCATGCGTGAGTGTTAATTCCATAATATGTAATGACATTTGAAGATTGTATGCACATTAGCCTATAATTTCCGCATCATTAAGGACCATAACAGGAATACTTACATAGTTGAATATGAGCAACTGTTGAACAAATTCAATATTGTAAATCACCATAACGTAATATAAGTGATCTGTTCATTTACTTATGTGGTTTTGATGACACAATTAGTGGAAAAAGTCAAGAGGAAAATCAATACGCTCAAGACGTTGATTGCAACTTGAATTATTGCATAATATAATAATTCAATCTGTTTTCTCAGAAAAATTGTCAGAGATTTCATTATTTTATTCCTAAGACATTCTACTGAAAATCTTGATCATAATGTCAAATGATTCATACGAATCGATGATTATGAATGGCTAAGTACAGTTATTAATGACACTTTTGTTCTTCATGCATAGTGATGGCGTTCAGACATGCACATATTAACGCTTCATTCGGTTTGCATTCTGGTTGATTAGTGCACAATAACGATAGCAACTTTGCTCATTCGCCTCATTTGTAGAAGAGTTAATGCTTGTGTTAGGATCATTATACATGGTTGAATGGAGACGGGGCGAAACGTCTAAATAAATAAACTCCTTGCTCCTGCCACAGTGCATGGAGACAAACATGTTGATTGCGATCGCACCATGCAGGCGCGAACACAAAATAACACACTGTGAGATATTGTCAAAGAATGTGTCGTGAGTGGGTAGAAACTTGAGAGAGGACAACTGCATACTCAGTAGACGTCTTACGGCGAGGAGAAATACGTAGAATGCAATATGTTAATAAATAATAACTGGCCTGGGGTTTACCATCATGCAATCGTTTTGCGAAGATTGTTTGATGTAACGGTATTTCGAAAATGTTTTTTATAGATAATTAAAAGAGATATCAGACGACGGGTTATGAAGTTGAAGTTGTTAGGTCATGGGTTAAGGGTGTTGTACCATACGCGTATATATATATATATATATATATATATATATATATATATATATATATATATATATATATATATATATATATATATATATATGCAGTCATATAAAATAGACGATTAATTGAAATGTGAGTTTATCGTGAACAATATCAGGACAAATAAGAAAAGAATAAGAAACTAACGAAAAACGAAATAAACATTGCAGATGCATACACATAGTCTCAT